>JALPQI010021776.1:0-19538 GCA_025490895.1 Thaumatotibia leucotreta
AAAAGGTACCTACAGCTAAGTTTCCTTTGGCTCTTTCTAAAAAAAAAACAATATAAGCGTGGATAAGGATGGACTTTAGTCGTTGATCATATTCAAACAAAATAAAAAAAAATGCTACACACACATACATGTGCAAAATACAATATTACATGTAAAATGGTTATTAGTATAACTACGAATCAATTATTTATGGCTTCTTATCATTGCGAGCGGTATAAATTAAAACAACTTACGCTTTTAAAACTAGACAAATATGCAATAATAAAAATCTTTTGCTTTCAAAATGAATAAAATACCTACCTTAAAAATATTCGTACGATATTGTATAATTTTGAGTTCTTTATAAATATTCGAATGATTTTAGTGTAACCACCTCTAGCGATATTTTTTTTGTGGTGGCATCCCATGTTTTACATATTTGATCTCAGATTTTTTCAGGATTTTACCGAAACAATTATGGTAAAAAAAAGTTTGTTTTCACGTAATTGTGATATCAACGTGATCTCCATTAATTACCTACTGAGATAGATAACGTGTTCCTGATCACCGATTGCAAATCATCGTGACGTGTTTATCATCATCATAGATATGGTGTACCACACTATGTGGCCACTTTGCTGCTATGAATTATTTGATGCTGATTGTACCTTAAACCACCTTAATAATTACAGTGTGTTTGACAAGAGCGTGACCAGTGTATTTGTATTTTGCATAAAAGTAGCATAGACAAAAAAGTACTGGCTGGATAGGTAGTCTTTCTGCCTACAATGCTTCGTAAAAAAAAAACTTTGACAGTTTCCCGCCTATTTACGTTCATTTTCAACAATGATTGCCGCTTACGCTTCTCGTTACGAGGGAGTATTTCTTTGTACGCATCCAAAAGGACCCAAAATGTCACGAAACCAAGCTGCTACGTATATGAAAAAATCAAAGGCGTTTGTTAATAAATGGGTAAAGCGTTATATGGATTATAAAAATGTTGACGACTTACCAGAACGCGGGATAATAAAAAAAGACCTCTTCCGTAGAAAATAAACGGATAGTACAGATGTTTTCAAAAAATTCACTTCTATCATTGCGATCTGGGCAAGAAAAACTGAAGAGAAAAGGTTTGATGATATCTTTGGATACAATCAGAATGCGTTTGCATGAAAATGGAATGAAATATCGTAGTACGGTAAAGAAACCACTGCTTACTGAAAAACATATGGAAATAAAATATTTTAAAATAAAAATAAAACCGCCTTCAAAAATTCGCCCGAACTAAAAAGTTAAAAATAATTTTAGTTCCTACTTCTTAGGATTTCCTACCCAAACCTTTAAACCTTTTACCCTATTCATTGAAATAAAATATTATGGCTAGGTATCCTACAGATTTCTTAGAAGTCGGTGCCAAGCCAAATACGTTCATAGGTATATATTAGATAGAGCTTTGTAACTTACTGTCACTCCGATTATGTTTTTATCAACAGAATGATCTACCTCAGTCATTTTGATGAAAGCATAACCGGAGTGACAGTAAGTCACAAAGCTCTATCAAATACAGTCATAGGTAGGTATTATACTCGCGAAGTGAACATATTTGGCTTGGCACCGACTTCTAAGAAATCTGTAGGATACCTAGCCATAATATTTTATTTCAATGAATAGGGTAAAAGGTTTAAAGGTTTGGGTAGGAAATCCTAAGAAGTAGGAACTAAAATTATTTTTAACTTTTTAGTTCGGGCGAATTTTTGAAGGCGGTTTTATTTTTATTTTAAAATATTTTATTTTTTGCTTTTTAGTAGTGTAAATATTATTTAAAGAATCACTAACCGCTAACCAACATGTTATAACTACTAAGCAAACACTTGAATAGATCTCGAAAATGTATGACAGTTATTATATTCAAAGAATTATCCTCCAACTCCTAATCGTTAAGGAGTTATACCTTTCGTCATCAGCTCACCAACATGAGACTATGACCACCTAAAGGCAAATACTCAAATAGCTTCCAAAATACATGAACTATGTTATATTTAAAGAATTATCCCCCAACTCCTAATCTCTAAGGAGTTGTACTTTCCATCATCAGCTCACCGACATGAAAGGATGACCACCTAAACGCAAATACTCGAATAGCTTCCAAAATACATGAAATATGTAATATTTAAAGAATTGTCTCCCAACTCCTAATCTCTAAGGAGTTGTACCTTTCATCATCAGCTCACCAACATGAAAGGATGACCACCTAAAGGCAAATACTCAAATAGCTTCCAAAATACACGACATATGTTATACTTAAAGAATTATCCCCCAACTCCTAATTGCTAAGGAGTTGTACCTTCCATCATCAGATCACCAACTTAAAACGTTCATGACTAGACGCAAATACTTGATTAGTTTTCGAAAATAAATGAAAAATGTCATGTGTGCCTACAACATTTGAAGAGTTCCCTCGATTTCTCCAGGATCCCATCATCAGATCTGAATTCGGTGACAATGGGACCAACTAGAAGGTATACCCTTTCAAACAAAAAAAGAATTTTTCAAATCGGTCCACGCATCTTCGAGTAATCGGGGAACATACATAAAAAAAAAAAAAAGATTTCGACGAATTGTAAACCTCCTCCTTTTTGAAGTCGGTTAAAAAGGCTGTCGTGGGCGAAAGAAAACAAAAACCGAAATTGGAATAATTTAATTTTTTCCGATGAAGCTTCGTTTTCGGCAGCAAATTACTCCACTCGGGCTTGGTCTACGGCAGATAATAGGCTGCTCGTCCGAACCGTAAAACACCCAGTAAAGGTACATGTTTAGGGATGTTTTTCGAGGCAGGGAAAACCCTGCTGCCAAGGTCATTTGCACTTATTTACCGGTAATCTGGACACACAGAAAATGTCCAATATTTATGAAAAGGCATTGTTACCTTCTGCTAAAAAGATGTTTCCCAGATATAATGCTTCTTGGATACTACAAGAGGATGCTGACCCTATACACCGAAGTCAGCACTGTACAGCATGGAAAAGTCAAAATGGCGTTGATGTTTTGGATTGGCCCTCACAATCTCCCGACGCGAATCCAATTAAAAATGTTTGGGCGTAGATGAAGCTGAAGTTACGAGGAAAAAATACTGCTAGTGTTACAGACTTAACTCGCGAACTGAAGTCCGTGTGGAGGTCTTTACCTCGTAGTTACGCTGTAACTTTGCCTTATGCCTCAGAGATGTCAAGCCATAATGGACAACTCAGGAGACTGGACGCCTTATTGAAAATAAAGCATGCATGTGTAAATATAATACTCCTATATTACAGTATTTAATATAAGCTATCACTCTTTTTTTTTAATTTTTGCTTGTCACGCTCTTATCGTACATAGTGTATAAATACTTACGACACTTACGTCTTGAAATGAATTGATAGCCGAAATATTTGGTCCGTTTTCTGATGTTTTACATTGCTTCATCATTAACTGAAAATAAATATTTTCGGTTTGTCCAAATTCTGCGTTGGTAAATTACCGGTAATGTCATAATATTGCTGGCAAAATACCGAAGCTGTTACTACTAGAATAAATACGTTTTAATTATTTTTACAGCAATACAAATTCAGAAAAATGCATTTCTTTATCACGTACACATACTGTGCCTTTACTTTTAGTGCAGTCATTGAAGCGAAAAATACGGTATTACCTCCGATTTTTTTTACTGTGAACCGATTTGCATGAAATTTTGGAATTAGGCTCATCTTACCCTTAACTTCAAAAGTGAAAATGATCTGAACTCCGCCTATTATTTTTAAGGGGTGTAAACAACCCCTTAATGGAAGAAATTACATTAAGCCATTTTATCGCTAGAAAACATGTCCAATAGTAAGTAGTGAAATCGTAAAGTAATTTGTAACATAATTACCTCATATTAAAATCATTTTTAATCACTTGAAAATCTTACAATCCTTGCAAACAACCCCTAAATTGAAAAAAACATAAAAATACTTTGGTATGACATAAAAAGATTTAAGTATAGAGAAAATAATATTTTATATTCTCTATAACAATTATCACATTTTTAACCCCCTTTCAACCCTTGAAAACTACCCCTTGAAAAAAACTTTGTTTTTTTTTGAAAAAATTTAAAGGATTTAAATATTATTCCACACTCTTATACCCCAAGAATAATACCCCAACCCCTATACGTTAAGGAATGTCAATCTTCCATCATCGCTCACCAACATGAGATTATAACCACCTAAACGCAAATACTCGAATACCTTCAAAAAGAATCATCCCCCAATTCCTAATCGTTAAGGAGTTGTTCCTTCCTTCATCAGCTAACTAACATGAAAAGATTACTACTACGCGCAAAAACTTGAATAGATCTCGGAAATGTATGAAATTTGTTAATTCAAAGAATTATCCTCCAACTCCTAATCATTAAGGAGTTAGAGATACCTTCCATCATCAGCTCACCAACACGAGACTATGACCACCTAAAGGCAAATACACAAACAGGTTAAAAAATACACGAAATATGTTATATTTAAAGAATTATCCCCCAACACCTAATCGCTAAGGAGTTGTACCTTCCATCATCAGATCACCAACTTAAGACGTTCATGACTAGACGTAAATACTTGATTAGTCTTTGAAAATAAATGAAAAATGTCATGTGTGCCTACAACATTTGAAGAGTTCCCTCGATTTCTTCAGGATCCATCATCAGATCTGGGCCCGATGACAATGGGACCAACTACAAGGTATATACCCTTTTAAACAGAAAAAGATTTTTCTAAATCGGTCCACGCGTCTTAGAGTAATCGGGGAACATACATAAAAAAAAACAAAAGATTTCGTGGAATTGTAAACCTCTTCCTTTTTTGAAGTTGGTTAAAAACCATTGTAAAGGTAATTAAGAGAGCTACAACATCCTTCATTGCAATATATAGTAAAAAACCGTTTTCGAAAACGGTGAAGGGTTAAAGGGCTTAAGAGAGGCTGTGATTGCGCTGCCACGCGCTCTTTAAACAATCACAACTCCGTCAATTTATGTTTGACAGAAAAAACAAAAACAACAAATTGTTTGTCAGAAAAATACGTAAATTTTTATGCCATACACTTTTATGCGTATCTGTCGTCATTTTTGAGATATTATGAAAAGAAAATGGGATGTTTAAAAATTTTAAATTTAGTTATTTTTTTGAATCGTGACTTTTTTGAAAACTGTGTGTTCTGAAGCAGCCAAACTGATACTATCTATCAAGCTCTTCATAGTAAAGTTAATTCTAGGCGGAATACGATTAATTTGAATTTTGGTGGAAATGGCACTTATGAAACCCATTCATTTTAAAGGAATAACATTAGATGCTCCCCTTATTTGCAATACACCTCACTTATTTTACGTGCAAAAGACTGTTAATAGTATTCATTTTAAAACTTATTTCAAGCACTATAAAACCCTTTTGTATTAGAATGCATAAAATGCATCTGCTCGCCGCCAGATGGCATTGACCACACCGATTAAATTTCAGACAAAATAAAAAACGGTTTTGATCTTTAATATCTAGCTTAATATTGCACTTGATAAAACCAAATTGTTCATTGTTTTACCTGCTACAGTTTTGTTTTTGAAAATTTTTCGATACAACGTATATTTCTGAAGATATTTGCAAAAAACCGATGAAAAACGTGGAAAAATTGCGAATTTTCAATTGCCAATAACTTGAAAACTATTGGATTTTTTGGAAAACTTTATGGATGATTTTTTGCTTAAAATTAGGCCTTCTATCGATATTCGAGCTTATTTAGCAAAAAAAGAAATTCACCCCCGAGAAGGGGTGGCAACCACCCCCAGGGTGGTTGCGGAGTTCAAATCATTTTCACTTTTGAAGTTAAGGGTAAGATGAACCTAATTCCAAAATTGTATGCAATTCGGTTCACAGTAAAAAAATTCGGAGCAATAATGCTTGAATGACTGCACTATTTTGGATTCGCAAATAAGACAAGGACACAACAAAGATAGTGAGGTGTAATTTTGATAAGTATTGTTAGGCCGGTGGCATGATAAAAAATACAAATGTGATTTAAGACACGTCAGAAGCGTTTTCAGCAGGCTGTAATGCGTTTTCAGGCCGTTTCAGAAGGTCCTCTTTCACATACTACAAAATCAATAATTCACTCCAGATACCGTCGTTTTCAAGCGCCTGAAACATGTTTTCAGTCCGTTTCAGGATACCCTCTATCGGATGGCGCAATAACCTGAAAACCCATTTCAGGCGTTTTCAGGACCCCTTTCGGGCCTCTCAAGTACAAATCGGTATATAGCTAAATTTCCCATAGGAGTGAAAGAGAAAGCACTATTTGATAGAGACGGCACGAGAGAATGTTCTGGAAGGATGTGAACGAGACAGCTATAGAGAGAACATTCTGGACGGGTGTGAAAGAGAAACATGTAGAATGAGACAGCGACACTCTAGAATGTTCGCGCACAGGCCCCACCGACCGACCTAACTCGGGAACTTTCTAGAGTCGGATCATCTCGAATTTTGTAGATTCGAGTGACTTGTATATATACCCAGCATGTCCCGGCCAAGGGAGTAGTTTCAATTGAGACAGCGAAGAGCTAACATCAAGATCGAAGACTGCGAATCTAACGGCGAGTTTGAGAGTGTAAAAGTGAACCAGTGAAGTGTTAAGTGTGTGATTAGTGTTTTAGTTTAGTGTTTGTTCTTTTAACTATAGTAATTAAAGTATCAGTTTTAATTTGTGCCTTATTTATACATTTTCTATAGAAAACCCACCTCAAGAACGTAACATTTGGTGTCAGAAGCGGGATAGAAAATGGGTTTAACGCCACGTGGTAACGAGACCGAGCCAAAAAGAGTTGTGACCCGGAGCCAAGCTGCACGTGAGGAACCTGCAGCGCGGGAGGATATTGCAGTACGTGAAGAACCTCTAGCATGTGAGGAAACTGAATCTAAGCCCGGTCCGTCTGGTTTGCAGTCTAAGAGTACTCAAGACGTAGACCTCAGAACTATTCTGATTCTCCCGAAAGAGCAGTCGCGGAAACAAGAAGAACAGTCGAAATTGATTCTTCAAGAGTTGCACAAGGCTGCTATTGAATGGAAGCAAGAAATGTACGAAGTCCAAGGGAAGCTCAGTGACAAGGAGAACAAGATTCATGTTGTAGAGGAAGCGGTTGAGCGTCGCCTACAGAAGCTTGAATAAAAAGTAGCTAGTGGCATCAGTACCTGCGCACCTGAAATATCTGTGCCGGGAGGTGGAAAATTTAAGGCGACTCCTTTTGATGGTACATCTTCGTGGGCGGCGTACAAGCTACAGTTTGAGTCCGTGTCCAAAGCAAACGTTGGAGTAAGGAGCAAGCGATGACGGCTCTGACGCTGGCACTTCGCGACGAGGCTCTTACAATTCTAGAAGCTCTTGGAAAAGAACAAACTTATGACCGGCTTCTAGAAGCATTAGAATCCCGTTACGGAGACAGTCATCTAGAACATGTCTACCGAGCTCAGCTGAAAGACAGAACGCAGGGACGTAATGAGACATTGCAACAATGGGCCCTGGAATTTGAAAAGTTGGTCAGAAAGGCATACCAACGTTCAGCTGACTCTTTAATAAAATCCATGCTGGTGCAGGCATTTGTTGATGGGATCCGGGATTTGAAAGTAAGGGCGGCAGTACGACTAGGGCACCACGAAAGCCTTAAGGATGCTGTAGCTCATGCCCTAGAAGTTGAAGCTGTACTCCAAGATCTATCAAGATCGTATAAGCTACGTGAGATATCTGCTAGGGAGCCGATTGCACCTCGTCGGGAGTTTGGGCCACGATGTTACCATTGTGGAGAACGTGGCCATATACGAACTAGTTGCCCGAAAAGAAGCAGCAGGAGAGAACGAGATGAATCCCCTGTGACCAGGAATAAGGGCTCTGTACGACCAGTTATGTTATGAGGAGCCATGGTTATAAAATTGACATGGAAGTTGGAGTCCTGAAAACTAGATTTGATGAGGTTCCTATGGAAGGAGGAATTAGTGGGAATGTTTAATTCTCTAGAAGAACTGTTCTCCTACCAAAGGCACAGGTTCTAATCCCAGTGCGTTTACCAGGAACAGCAAGTCAGGGAGGTCGTCGATGTGTAGTTCTGGAAAAAGTGTCCAACGGTAAACCATGGATGGCAGCTCGTACGGTGGTTACAACTTCACCTGCAGCATTTGTGAGAGTTCTCAACCTCAGTGATCAAGTGACCAAGTGTGTCCTTAACAAAGGTACTTTGGTTGGAAAATGTGAGGAACTCTCTTGGATACAAAGCTATCAGGCTCCTACCAAGGATAAGAAATCTGAAGATTATTTGCTTTCCACGGACATAGAATGTTGGGCGAATCAAGAAATGATCTCACTCAGGAAGAGCTGGTCAAAGCACGTCAGTTATTGTTGCGGTAAAGCAATGTATTCTCTGCGCATGACAGTGATATTGGAAGAACTGGCGTAGTCCAGCACGAAATCGACACGAGTGAAGTGATGCCCATTCGGCAGCGACCTCGACGAGTTCCAGTGGCACGAGAAAAGGAAGGTGAAGAAATGATCGAGGAGATGAAACGGGGTAGCATCATTGAACCTTCCACAAGCCCTTGGTGTTCCCCCGTGGTTTTGGTGAAGAAGAAGGACGGACTATGAGATTCTGTGTCGATTACCGCCGACTGAATGATGTGACTAAGAAAGACAGCTATGCCAATGCATAGCTGTCTTTCTCTGGCACCTCGAGGCAATCCTCGAATCGACGACACTCTAGACACTTTAAATGGAATTAAATGGTTTTCAGCGTTGGATTTAAAGAGTGGGTTTTGGCAGGTCGAAATCAAGGATAATGAGAGGATGTTAGGACTTTGCTCATAGTACAGGAGATTTGTGGAGAACTTTTCGGATTTAGCAAAGCCATTGCACGAACTAACGCAAGAAAAGCGACAGTTCGACTGGACTCAGAGATGTACAGAAAGTTTCAACAACCTCAAGCAAAGACTTTGCGAAACGCCCATACTAGGATATCCAGATCCAGAAGCGGACTTTATTGTGGATACTGATGCCAGTAATACAAGTATTGGAGAAGTATTGTCTCAAAAGAAAGGAGATAATGAGGTGGTAATCGCTTACATTTAGCAAATCATTATCAAAGCCAGAGAGAAATTATTGCGTCACTCCGCGGGAACTGCTAGCCGTTGTTAAGACATTACAGCATTTCAGCAAATACCTGTTAGGGCGTAAGTTTCGGATAAGAACTGATCACGCTGCCTTGAAGTGGCTGCTAGAGTTTAAAAACCCTGAGGGACAGGTAGCACGTTGGATCGAACAGCTTCAGGATATTAACTTGTAATCGAACACCGCAGTGGAAAATCGCATGGAAATGCTGACGCCCTCTCTCGGAGGCCTTGCCCAGATGACTGCAAGCATTGTCATTTTAGACAAAAGGGCAAGGAATGCTTGAGGATGTTGCGAACAGATGCAGTTAGTGAGGAATGGAGCGATGAATCCATGCAACGTGCACAAAAAGAAGACCCCGACATAAAGCCCATTTTTGACAGGGTTAATGCAGGAGTACCTAAACCAAAATGGTGTGAAGTAGCTCCGATGGGGACAGTTACAAAAAGCTACTGGGCGCAATGGGATAGTTTGGTCATGCATAATGGCGTATTATGCAGGGAATGGGAAAGATGTCCACCTACAAGTTGTTGTCCCAAGGAAAAGAGTGAAAGATGTTTTAGAAAGCTACCACAACGGTACTTCTGGTGGACACCTTGGAGTTAAAAGGACTTTAATGAAAATTTGACAACGATTTTATTGGATCCACTGCCGTGAGGATGTCGATGATTGGTGTGGAAAGTGTGTAAGCTGTGCATCAGATAAAGGACCGCATACCTGAAGCAGAGGGGCTCTCAAGATCTACAATGTTGGAGCACCTTGGGAAAGGATTGCGTTAGATGTCGCAGGCCCGTTCCCTACATCAGACTCTGGAAATAAGTACATTCTTGTTGTGACTTGACTATTTCACCAAGTGGCCTGAAGTGTATCCCAATCAGGAAGCAGTCACAATAGCGGAAAAGTTAGTCAATGAAGTAATTTGCCGTTTTAGAGTACCCCTGGAGATACACAGCGATCAAGGCAGGAACTTTGAATCTGCGGTATTCCCAGAGACCTGTCGAATCATGGGATTGCATAAGACAAGAACTACGTTACATCATCCTCAGTCCGATGGAATGGTTGAGAGATTCAATCAGACCCTGAAGAGACATCTTGCCAAGGTAGTCGAAAGTCACCAAAAAGATTGGGACCGACATATCCCTCTCTTTTTGATGTCATACAGGTCCGCCACCCATGAAAGCACTGCAGTTACTCCAGCATATGCCAATTTCGAAAGAGAGCTTCGTTTACCTGCTGATCTCTTAACAGGACGACCGCCAGATACTCCGAGGTCTATAACAGAGTATGTGTGCGATCTAAGAGATCGGATGGATGAAGTTTATAATCTAGTTCGCGAGCACGGGTTTCAAGCTAGCACGAGGATGAAGACCAGGTATGACAGGAAGTCCAACCAAATTGGGTACGAGGAAGGCTCATTAGTGTGGCTACATAACCCTATGAGAAAGAAAGGAAAGTCTCCGAAACAGTCCCCGAATTGGGAAGGGCCGTACAGAGTGGTTACGAAGATCAATGACGTTACATATCGGATTCGGAGGAATTTACGAAGCCCATGCAAGATTGTTCACGTTGACCGGCTCGCAAAATACCACGGAAATAATGATGCTCGGACCGAGCATGTCTTAGGAGGGGGTAGTGTTAGGCCGGTGGCATGATAAAAACTACAAATGTGATTTTAGACACGTTAGAAGCGTTTTCAGCAGGCTGTAATGCGTTTTCAGGCCGTTTCAGAAGGTCCTCTTTCACATACTACAAAATCAAAAATTTACTCCAGATACCGTCGTTACCAGGCGCCTGAAACATGTATTCAATCCGTTTCAGGATACATTCTATCGGATGGCGCAATAACCTGAAACCCGTTTTCAGGATCCCTTTCGGGCCTCTCAAGTACAAATCGGTATATAGCTAAATTTCCCACAGTATCATCATCTCGAACTTTGTAGATCCAAGTGGCTTGTATATATACCCAGCATGTCCCGGCCAAGGGAGTGTCTCTTTCTATATGGAGAAATACAAGCAATCAAATTTTTTTAGACACTAAGAAAGGAAAGAAAATCACTAGATTGGCAGCTCATATAGCATCGTTGCGTGCTTCAGCCATTCCAGAAGCGTGGCTGTCTATTCAGGAACTGGGAGAAAACGTAATAGGAATGAACGATTTCGTCGAATATTTTGACAGGGAGTGGATTAATATTATTACCATTAACAGATTCTGCTGTAGTTCTGAACGTCATCGAACAACAAATATGGTGGAAAGTTGGCATAAACGATTTTGTTCAAATTCATTAATCAATTGCGTAAAGAAGGAATTCACTACAATTATGAAATCCGTAAAAGCGAAGTATTTTACGAGGTTAAAAAAGATCTTGAGCTTGCGATCTCTACGACGAAAGCTTGAGCAGACTAATAAAATATTATTGCGATAGGAAGATAGGCGTAATAAAATGTTTGAAAAATATTGTCACGTTAAGATGGATCCAATATATAATAAGTATGATCAATAAAAAACAGAGGTTTTTATTTCTTTCTAACATGGCATGTATTTATTTGTACAGTCAGATAAATTAGGCATCAATCGACTAATTGGTACACCATAGATTTTACATGTATTAACACTAGTGACAAACTGTTTGACTACTTTGAATGCTACGTACTATATGACGCTGACTGTACAGTGGATGAGTGGAGTTCAAAATTGCATGGACAGTTCATGAATAAATTAATTCATAATTTGTCCATGCTATTCGGAACGCCACTGTACATCAGATTGATATTGTTATCAAGAATAGCCGAATATATCTTAACACGACTTTATCCCGATAGCACCAAAGGGGTGTTAAGATAAATTTGGCTACTTTATGTGGCAAATGCTATCTGATTTCTGCAAAGAAATACACAAGTAAACTGATGGTAAAGAAAAAATTGACGAAACGCACCTTTGACCAAACGCACCTTTAGCAAAAAGGATATTTTGACGAATCGCACTTTTGACAAAACCATGTGTGACCAAACGAGTCTTTGACAAAAAGCGTATTTTGACCAAACGATCGTTTGACCATAGGCAGAAAACCCAAATCTAGGGGGGGTTGTGTTTCAGTCTTTCATTACAAATCAGTCTTGATGGTATAATGTCTTTAACCTAAAAACATCAGTTATTTTGAAAAATAATTATAAAAATCACTGAAAAAGAATACTATTCAAAAACAGTATCTTATTAAGTTTTTGTAAGCGCAAGATGATTACGCCTGTCGTTGCGTAAAAGTCCAGCTTTTGAAAACAACCGCTCTGATGGTACAGAAGTGGCGGGAATAGGTACAAAGATATTTTAGAGCTAACTTGTATAATTCTGGAAAAAGTATTTTTTTCCCCGCCAAAAACCGAGTGGGTCGTATTTTCTTGCAAGGTATGGCAACTCTGGATATTGCTTTACCATCATAGCCGCTGACGAAAATTGAGTTGCCTGACTACTGGCATCAACTATCTTTCTATCAATAATGCCCCAGATTTCGTCTTCTTCAACACCAGCAAAAGAATTAGGTTGATCAGTTCCGGTGGGATCGTGCCGCTCGTTAACGCTTCCTGAGACTTCTGCTAAAGCCAATGACTCCATTAGCTCATTGATCACCCAAATCTGAGCATTGTTTGAATTACTTTCAAGCCCGAAAGGTTTTTTTGTAAACCTAGGGTCGAGAAAAGAAGCTTTCGCTGCCGGCTTCATACACATCAAGTCTTTTTCAATAACAATTTTCAGAATGCGTTGTAAATATTTGCCCTGTTCAGCCCCTGGTTGTTTTGCATTCACGGCTTGTTGAAGTCCGAATACGATTGGTATCACAGACGACAGAGATGGATATTTTTCAACTGATAGATAAGCCGTGACTATCTTGGACGGATTCTAGACCAGATGGTGCAGTGTCATTCAGTAAGGGTAGTGTCGCTGAAAGCGGCAGCTTGACTTTTATCATTCGGTCGAGCATGTAAAACGTGCTGTTCCACCTAGTACGAACATCAGTGTTTCAGTTTCAATTGCTCCAATTGTAGGTGGGACTGCATTTCTCATAATGCGTAAGACGATTTTACGCTATGCTTAAAATGCGAAACTAGCGATCGGCATTTACTTAAAAGCTGCAATAAAACCGTGTTTGAATTGGACGAATCGTCACTCCCGTCTACGTTTACCTTTTCTAAGCAGTCCTTTACCGCGAGGTTCAAAGTATGGTCCACAAAGTAGTGGTTTATTTTTTGAAGATGATCCCCTACCGCTTTTTTCATGGAAGCTGCGTTGTCTGTGACAATTTTCAAACTTATGTCCCAGTTATCCAAAATTTGTTGAATGGCTATGGCTATATTTTCAGTTGTATGGGTTACTATAGATTTTAGCTTATCTTCGATGATGTAATGAGCCGTCATACTGATATAACTTTTATTACCGTCTGAACCATATCTGATGTTAAAGCGAAATGTTCCACTTTCTCGAGTTCTTTTTCACGGCTTCTGATCGTATAACATACTTTTCTTCTAATAATTGAACCAAATATTTTTCTAGAAGGAAGCTGGTAGTGCGGATTTAAAACTTCGGTATAACGGCGGAACCCTTCATTCTCAACTATTTGGAAGGGCTTAAAATCCTTTACAATCATTTCTAAAAGTGCATCGTCACCTGATTCTTGTACAAATGTTTTTGGAAATGTTATACGAGTTTGCCTAAAGATCTTTATGGGAAGTGGATTTTGAACTACTGGAGCAGGTTCAGCTGGAGATGGTCCAGGAGTCGATACATTTTGGTTACTTGCTGATGCCGATGTCGAGGTTTGCGGTTGTTGTGAATTGGTGTTGTTACTCCTCGAACTGATTGGTGTCTCAAATTCGAATGATTCGATGACACCTGGATGTTTTTTTAATGTGGTTTATTCATGTGCTCGTATTACCAGAGTATTTGGTGCTGTACTTCCGAAATTCCGCTAGGTAATAATGTTGCAAAAAAACAAAACTAAACTCCCACCTGTTCCATAATCGCTTCCCATAATCGGGGTTTATATATAAGGTCCTAATTTATTAGTTGCAGATATTTTAACACATAATATTTAACATTAAAATAATTAACTTTAAATATAAATTAAAAAATCTTTTCATGTAACTTTTTTGATTTCATTTTCCTAACAAAAACATAATTATAATTTCGTCTAAAAGAAATCATTATCACATGTCACAATAACACTCTCTGTCTTGTCATCAAACGACACAATCCAACGGAAAATAACATGACATTGACGATCAAGTATTTAATTTATCGACGTGAAGTGGCCAGTTCCAGTTAAGTGGTACCTAGGTAAAAGAGGTAGGTACTAGAATCTGTTCAATGAGTTTTCATTTAATAACTACATAAACAGGGTGTTTTTACGTAGCCAATTTGTTTTTCCGTTTTCTCCAAAAAAACATCGTAAAAGCTATAATGTTTCACGGTTTAATATACTCCAGAGACCTTACTATCAGCTGTAAAAATATCTGCATCTAATAAATTAGGACCTTATATTATCGGCCACAGTGTCGGCCACCGCACGATACACGACTACACCCCCCGCTCGCCCTGTCGAGCGAGTCACGGTCCGAGACACGTGCGGTTTAGTTCGCGATCTAATACGTTCGTTCAATCGATAAATCAACGAATCACGTTTTGTGTAACGATCGAATTTCGTAGAGTAGGGGGTTAGAATAGCGAATGCTCGTTTGGTCTGAATGCACCTTAACACGTTGAACACCACGCCAAAAATGTAGTATTTCCATTGGAGCCACAGGGGTCACCGGTGAGCCTAACCATGTTGAACCATTGGGGTCACGGGGGTCACCGGTGAGCCGTCGCGAGCCTTCATTTCAAACCTGTTTTACAGGCCACCGTTCACTTATTCCATCCAAAAACGTATGCAGGGTGAGCCATGTGGCCCTAGAAAAAATACAAATTGCCTTGGTTCTTTTGTATTGTAAAGGACTTATGATTTTTTCGTCATTTTGTGAACTTAGTTAGGGTTGCCTTACTCGTCATAGGTAAAATATAGTTGAAGACTTGCAAATAAAATTTAAAATTTTTGGTAAAAAAATAAAGTAAATTCGTTTTTAATGTTTAAATTTATTTATTTACCTAATTTTAAACATATAATACACCTTTAGTTAAGTTTCAAAATAGGAAACGTCGTCGACTTAATCGCTATCAAGATGGCAATAAAATTTTAAAAAGCTTGTATTCTTGAGCTTTTCGTAACACAATTTATCAGAATTGGCATAGTAAACTTAAAAGTATTCATTATATAATTCTTATCAAAAGTAACAAAAGTACAAAATCAACCAGATCATAATCAAGTCATCTTCTGAACTTAGTTTAAAAAGTTACTGGTTGCAACACTTGCAACTCATCTTCTGAACTTAGTTGAAAACTGTTGTTTAAGAGGTTTATTTCAACGTTTTCAAGTTCAGCTAAGTCCTCTTGAGATATAAACAAGTCTTCAAATCCATCGTCATCCATAATTCACTAAGACGTTATAAAACACTTAATTACAAAATCAAAGACATATAACCGTACGTAGGTAAATAATTACGCTTGGCACGTACTGTGCGTCACTGGATACCAGCCGTACTGATAATTGCGAGACTTGCGAATGCGCAGGAGTCGCGCGCGGCGTGACCCCGGCCGCGGCCCCCGCGGAAGCAAGTTCACAATTCCTTCCGTTCAGGCCACGCGGCTAACCGGTGAGCCTTTTAATGAAACTCGAGTTTTTATGACGTTAAAGCTAGTATCTCTTAATCTATTTTGCTAAATACGAGTATAATATTCTGCATCCAAAATTACCAAAAGCACATTTTTGAGAAAATAGCCCATTACGCGATTTCACCATGGCCTCAACGGAAATATCGTGAAGGCTCACCGGTGAGCCGCGTGGCGTCCAACGTGTTAATGTTCCGCCCGTCAACTCGTAAGAGTCGAGTTAGCGAACGCACAAACCGGGTCGGAGCGAGTTGAGCCTAACTCGGTTTGAACCGAGTTGGCAACCCGGGTTGACACATCTCTAGGGTGCCCCATGGGAAAAAAAATATGTTTTTTTGGGCCACCCTAACTTCCCATATAGGTACAGCTAGCGATCTAAAAGTAAACATTATTATTTGACTGTGACTAAAGAAATACTGATTTTATGGTAGCTGACAATGGTGGCGATGACTAAATTCTGATGTTTTGTTCGAAAATTGCACGTTAAAATAAGAAGTCCGCTGAAATACATGTTTATTTGGTGATGTGATGGCACTTTTGTAGCACCTTGTCAGGATTTTCACCGCACAGGTCAATAAAATCGGAACAAGCTAGTCGACAACCTCTTTATGAAGCAGTGTCAGCATTCGCGGAACCAATATTGCACTTACTTCTCTGCATCTTGACTTATTAAGATGGTCATGGTGGACAATGTCTTGTACAGGGATCGAAAATTCGTGAGCTATTATACCTTAACTTCGGGCTCAGTGCCTACGCGACGTCAATGCTGACTAGCATTGAGGCAGGCTCAATTTAATTTTACTAATAAATTTCTAGGGATTTCCCGAAATAAGGCTTTAAACATTGTTATTGGCTACATAATTTGTCAAGTACATAGATTCTTGTACCGATATTCGACCTGCATTTAAAACTTATTTTTATTTTGTCGCTTAGTTTGTTATTCCATAACGCAGTTCAAATGTCAAGTGTCACGTACTTACACATAAAATTAAACGGTTTGGAAACCATGCGTCACTGCGATTTCGTACCGTCGCCGTTTTTTGAGCAGCAGACAGGGGGGGCATGCAGCAAAAACGTTACGGATACGATGCATCACCGTTTTATAGCATTGGTGCGGTGGCACCTTTATTTATTAACTTTGAAATGAGGTAGTTTAACGCCAAGCCGCCCCCATCAGCGCTGCCCGCAGCCAACACCCGTTCTAGCAGAGCGCAAATCCACAGTTCACGCCGGGTTTTGGTCGAGAGTACTCTTTGATGAGGACCCTCTTAATGGATTGACACATTCAGAGCAATTACACAAAAAATACAAAATTATTGTACAAAAAGCGATATTAAAAAACATTTGCTAACAGTGTGGACGATGAAACGCAAAAGCTTAAACATATTACTTAACTAAGAGTAATACATTAAAATTTGTAGTAGTTTTATGCCATTTTGGCTACGGAACCCTAAAAACCCAGTATTTCATACATTTTGGCAGTTTTTTTATACACTCCACAGTTTTATCCTTGCAAATAAATCAATTGAATAACCATAAATTTTTATTGAATGATAAGTTGATAAGTTTAGGAAAATTTCAATATAATCTGATCTTAAGAAAGGATTCTTCTTATCCTGTAATTATTTGAAAACTACTAGATGATATCAGCCCGTTTTGCATTATTTTCTATGAAAGATTACATTGTTTGAATAATACGAGGGAAGACCTCGTTTTTACTTAGTGACTAGGAACTTACTTAGTTTTATGAAGACGACTACCACGGGTATACGTACAAGTATTATTGTATTGTTGTTAAAATGTATCGTGTAAAATATACTCTTTCATGAAAATGTGAGTCATCGAAATACAGGCTATCATTATGGTGCATATCTTTGGTAGCCATCTAAATTATCTACAGGTACGATAAACAGTTTCCGTTCATTTATAATAACTAAAAATGTTTGTGTCATTGTAGTTAAAATAAAGTTTAATGAAAAGATAAATAATGTGGGTATATTTGGGGATACTCGTATATCGAAAGCAAAACTAGTTTGATGTACATTTATCTCATGGCTATGAACCCACATTAAAAGAATGTGCAAAAATAACAAGTATAATATGTGCATTGCATTTTTGGACGTTAATAAAAAGATAAATTTATAACAATAAAGACTGTTTATTTTTCTAAGCGGACATACAGAAATCGGTTAATTTATGAATTTGATATTAAAAAGTGGCTTTATTATGGTAAATATTGAAAGGAGATATTAAAATAAAGTTACGTAGTACACAAATAGTATTTCTTTCAATTGCAACGGTAAAAATTTCGGGGTTTAGTCCGGATTCGTGTCATGAGTGTTAGCACACAGCTTTTTGACACTTTTCTACTGGCAGCATTTAAACCTAGCTAGAATATTGGCAGAATTTAAACCTATGTGGACAGGTTTAAATTCTGCCAATATTCTAGCTTCTCGCCCATCCTTCTCCAAGTATCTCTTGCCAATTGCCCAATATCGCTCGATGGAGCGAAATTGCGGACAGTTAGGTGGATGGTCATCTTTTATAACAAAATCTATGTTTTTTTTTCAATTTTGCAATAGTAAAGTCTCCGTAGAATAGTGAGCACTCGCTAAATCACGCCAAAACAAGGGGGAAACGCTGTGTTTTATATATATAGGAAGTAGCCGTTTTATGATGCATTCTTTTCGGTAAATTCCTCCACTAATAGTTCCGTAACCGGTCGTAATATATGACGTACTTTTAATCCTACAGGAACAAATTGTATGTATGGCAATACAAGAACTTTATTCCCGAATTTGTCTATTTTTATGGTTTTTTCAGAATCGGGTATATTTTCTCCTACAAACTCATTGTACTACCTGGGGTCCGGGTAAAGTATCGCTTTCAAACTTCACGTACTTTTCATCTTCTATAAGTATACAACGAGATTTGTTCCGCAGCAAAATATCTTAGGCCTTGGTCGTTTTCACCCGCCGGCCGCAGCCGACGACGTCCAGTCGGCCGCAGCGTGTGAATTATTCGGGAATGTTCGGGAGTGGTCGTTTTCGCCCGCCGCGTGCGGCGTCCCCGCGCCGCCCGCTGGCCGCCGCGTCTCTAGTCATTTTGGAGCATTGCGGCGTGTGGAGTGGACGCTCGTACAATATGGATAAATTTACAAAGGAAAGTGACGAGTTTTTGATTGAATTAGTTAAAGTGCACAGTATATTGTACGATTCGCTGGATAAAAACTTTTTTCCGCAGCAGAAATAGGGTTGGGATGGACGTTAGTTGGTAGATTCGTCAATTCTTGTTTAATCTGTCGAAAATTCCGCCCGTGATAGTCGAAAATATTCCACAAATTTTAGTTCATTATCATTTAAATGCCTAGTGATCAAAATATTGTAGGCACCCTCCGTTTTTCTACATTTAAATATGTTGTTCTTCTTTTTCTTCTGCTTTCTTAATACTATTAGATAGTCCTCCTCCTCTTATTCCTTATGCAGGTAGATATGCTATAGTTTTTTCCATCACACACGTCCGTTCACAATCAAAACCCTCGGAAACTGCCGCGATTGGCCGCCGCGGCTACGATCTCAAAACGACCATAATACCCAGTTCACAC
>JALPQI010021777.1:0-22064 GCA_025490895.1 Thaumatotibia leucotreta
GGAGAAAATAACAGTTCCGGTCCCTGCCTACATGATTTTGATATTCATATCTCGTACCTAATATGTAGGAAACATTCAAAGATTGATCTGTATCTAACTTGGCTTTTGACATATAAAAAAGCCTTACTTATTTCTTTGACTAGATTCTTCGAGAAACAAAATTAATAGGAAGAGGCAGCCACTTATAGGTAAATTGCAAAAAAATTGTATGTACATAGTTAAGGCACTGGTCTCACCGTGAGCTACTAAGCTATGAACTATGGGCTACAAACACAAACAAAAGATACGCACTCCCGTGTAAAAAAAGAGACACGGCGATACTTGCCTGGCGGTGATAGCTGATACGCTGACAGCTGGACAAGTATCGCCGAGTGTCTTTTATTTACACGGGAGTGCGTATCTTTTCATCGTGTTTATAGCCGATAGTTCATAGCTTAGTAGCTCGTGACCTTTAGCAAACATTAACGTTATAATTTTTGGGTTACGTAGTTAAATTTTGTGTAACAACGCTGAGCACGTGGGTTCGATCCCCGCCTCGGACGTTGGGGATCTTGGTCGTTTTTTCTTCAGTATATCCAATCCAATATTTATAATTTGTGTAACAACTTTTGGGAGTGAAAAAAAACGAAAAAAAACTGGCGCGATCGTGAGTTTTGTTTTGATTACGATGTACATTGAAATAATAGTGAAAACACAAATCAAATTACTTATTGACAAAATATTATGATTTATACTTTTATTTTTTCCCCAGTAGTCGCACTACATAAATTATAAATATTGGATGTCATATACCAAAGAAAAAACGACCAAGATCACCAACGTCCGAGGTGGGAATCGAACCCACGTGCTTAGCTTTCGCGGCTGATGCCTGAACCGCTCGGCCACTCGGTCTTAGCAACCACCAGTCAATTTTCTCGGGCAAATGCAATCCCTCCTAGCCTTGTAAGGGATTGCATATACCCGAGATTTTTGTCATAAGTCATGACTAGGCATCGGAGCTTTCATCGCACGGTAAGACTAATAGCAAGCTATGGAGTCGACATTCGCCATAAATTTAAAATATTATTCATACTCATACTTATTATTTAATTTATCTTAAAATGCCTTTACAGCGATCGTGCATAAGTTATTACGTATTTTAATACCCAATAAAATTAATAATTATTATTTAACAATTTCTTTCTATATTAGTTTTTTTTCTATATTAGATTACAATTTTATGACTTGAATATTGGCGTGGATAGAGCCACACAATGATTTACAATACGACTACCAAAAATCTGCAATAGTGTGAGACATACATTTTGACAATCTGCAATAGTGTGAGACATACATTTATTTTGAAACATTTCTATTGTAATCTCGATGAAAGAAAATCCCCTAGAATTTCAAGCTATATACAAAACTGGATAGAAAACCACGATTAATTAAACTTTGATCCCGACCGGTCCGTGATACATTGTAATGTTTGTGATTTTTCTATTACCCAGCTCAAAAAAGGGAAGTCTACTATACTTGACAAAACCTGTGGTTTATGTTTCGATTGACTGTAAGTAAATATGACGACGCATAAATGATTACTTTAAAAAAATTGTACTCCCGAGTATTAAAAAGCCAAAAACGTTTAAAAATTAATAACTTCAAAACATAAATCGCTATGGTAAATTCAGAGCAATTTGAATTTCCCCAGACAATATGGAAAAAGTCACAGTTATTTACTCATTTTATAATTTTAATTATGAAAATGATAATGCATATAATATGGCATATCAGGTCTTTGAAGATCTTATTCCGGTAACTTCATGTTCCATGGAACTATCAACCAACTAAAAGATTTACCCCCTTATTCATAAACGTCTGCTAACTTAACAAGCCGCTAAGTATTGTTTATCCCTTTTGCTCTTATGGACACATTGTAAAGACCGAAAGGGACAAACAATTATTAGCGACTTGTTAAGTTAGCAGACGTTTATGAATAAGGGGGTTAATATTCAATTTCCGAAATTATGTTTTTGTTCTGATTTCAACTAAGTCCAGATAAATTCATTTATGTTTTATATTTATGACACGACACGACCGCTTTAAAAACATTTTAAAATAAATTAAATAAGTGAGTATGAGTATGAATATGATTTTAGATTTGTGGCAAATGTCGACTCCATAGCTTGTCATTAGTCTTACCGTGCGATGAAAGCTCCGATGCCTAGTCATGACGTCAAAGTAATCTTTGGTCTAAATCGATGTACTAAATACCTTTTTGTCAATATTTTCCATAGTTTCTTTGAGGTTTTTGATAACTTTGTCAGTAAAAAGAAATACATCATTCAAACTGACACTGAAAATTCTTCTGTCAGTTATGTAGTTATTTACGTTTTCGACGTATATCTTTTGCTACACGTATTTTTTTGCGATATTTTTATCAAGATGCCACAGCAAGTGGAACAGAAGGCCATAGATCCCGAAGTTGAGCTCAGCAATGTGCAGCGCATGGTATGGAGTATAGTTTTACCTTAAGTGGGTTTTCGCCTAGATAAATTTAGTTCGCGGCCACGCTTCATACCATCATAATGAAAAAGCCCGATAACCAAGGTGGCCCCGGCTAAACTACCCCGCCTGGACCAGGCATGTAAGGCCTGAGTGCCAAACATCGAAAGGTGCGTCCGGCGGGGCGGGGTCCAAGGGATTTCGACAGCGTGTACTCAAGGTGCATTTGTTTAATATGGACACCCCGCTGCACGCCCCATTCGAGTGTCTACTCTGGCCTTAAACTAAGAGGAATTCGTTACTATTACTCATCCTCGGATCTGCGTGAATATTCAGCGTTTTTATTTCGTTAGGTATTGTCATCTCTGCCAGTATTATTACAAGAGATGACCCTAGGAAAAGGATGACTGCAGCTTCGCCTGATAATACAAAAGTACACCGATAGCAAAAATTTCCTTTTTCGACAATAAACAAAATATTTTTGGCTTACGAGTGTTTAAAAACGCGTTTCATTTTTTGCTATCTTACCAATTGCAACATGCAGACATACCCCTATTATATTTATTGATTTATTTATAATCGTAAGTGTTCCCTCAGTTCAAGAAGCTGGCGCCCATGTGCAGCATGGAGAAGCGGGTGGGCGTGGAACCGCAGCTCGCTCCTCAGGAGAAGCAGATGGGCATCCTGTCCCACGAGCTCAACGACACCCTGCTCTGTATCAACGTAAGTCTCATCTCCTCTTCCTCCCAGCATGGTTTCAAGATCCCGAGTAAATTCGCTAATATTTGTTTTTTAGTAAATCATTAGCGTTCAAAATTAGGAGCGCATAAGTTTGAAGGTGCAACCAATTACCAAACCGTTGTGAGTGCTACACTGCTACGACGACGGTTGCCTCACCTGCATATGCTATTTACACTGCGCCAAGTGCTGCTACCTGTTGAGCATTTATGCGCTCCTGGTACTGCGCTGGTCCAAGCCGCCGTGTGATACGTCACGCCTATGCTGTGGACTGGGTAAGTGCTACGCTGCTAACAACCACGACAGTCGTAGGTCTAGTGGTACGACCTACAGTCGAAGACAAAATAAGGGGTATACAAAAACGTTCAAAAATATGTCCCAGTGCACTCTAATTCTGTGTAATAAGAACGTCGTAACATATTTATGAACGGATTCTTTCGATACTTATTTTTGCACTTGACTGTACATGCTATTAAGTAAGTAATCTCATGATGGGTCTTACTGACGTCGCGTATTTATTCTCAAGTTTATGCAGGAGGTGTAAGGTTGCGTTTATTTTTAAGTTAAGTTTATATAGGGTTATACAAAAGAAATATTATAAGCGTGATGATGTATAAAACGGACACTATCTCATCAAAAAAATATCGGGACCATTTTTGTAAGGCAAATTTGTATACGCGTTAATAGTTCAGTCAAAAACGAACAAAAAACATTAAATCGGCATTTCTCCGAGCGTTTCAACCGCCGTGACTTCGGTGGCATCATTATTACCCGATTTCCGTGGATATTTCATATTTTTTTGGATGTATTGGTAGTTGTCCACTACATCTACCAATATATTCAAAAGTTTTTGCATCTCTCACGGGATTCGTGAGATAAGGCTGCCACCGAAGTCACGGCGGTTGAAACGCTCGAAGAAATGCCCAAATATTTCTGTTCGTAGAATCGTACATGAACTGACTTGTCCAATTTCCACAGCTGGCCAGAAAAGGGCAACACGGCATCCGCGACAGGGTAACCAAGCAGTCGACCCAAGCGTCCATCCTGGAGTATGAGGGTCTGGATCTGGAGGTGCACGACGAGCTGAACCAGCAGGCGGAGCTGGACTGCCTCAACTACCTCGCTAATAAGCATATGCGCGAGCTGATGAAGAAGGTGCCCACGGAATCTGATGTAAGCTAAGCTATAGAAGTAAATTATAAATATTAGATGCCAGAGGCCTATTGCATAATAAATGAAAACTAATATTACAAGCGGAAGTCTTTTTCTAGTAAGATAGAAAAGAGACTTCCACTTGTAATATTAGTCGTAATTTGTTATGCAATAGGCCCCAGATTGGTACAATCAACAACACACCTGTGAACACAGGCAAAATGCCAAAAATATGTAAACAGAACTTATTGCCTGGACATAATATTTCATACATTTCATACATTTATTTCTGGCACTTTGTCTGTATCCACAGCTGTATTGTCGATTGTACCAAAGACTGTGTGTTGTAGTTACTTTGTAATTATTGAAACATTCTAACACGAGTTAGCTTATTATTTTACGTAGCTATACCTACCAATCGTTGCGTTAGTAGAATCTAAAAAAAGTCAACAAATATGGCTGACTTTCCATAGCATTTGACGTCTTTGACACATATCGTGAGACATATTCGCAGATATATTTGTACAATAATAGTTAATACTAATAAATATCAATAATTTTAACTAAAAATGTATATGAACCAGTGGCGGCGCGTCCATACAACCCGATTCCCACCGGCTTCCCTAAATTTTTTCACTCATGTATCAAAATCATCCAATATACCTTTAAAATACATTCCTAAAACTTTACCCATACATCTACACCTTTAATTAAATAATGCGAAATACTATCGCTTTACAAAAGAGTTCAACCTATCAGAGCGCGCAAATGAAGGCAACCCGGCTCGATATGGGCTTCTTATTCATTCATAAAACTACTACGCCACAACGAACCGCACGCACACATCCACAAACCTCGCATACACCGAACCGTCAAAAATGGCCGCTAGATAACTCGGATTTTAACGAGTTATGGATACATTCCTTTATTTGAATTGAAACATTGTCGTTAAGAGTGTAAGGTTTATTTTAGAATGCGTCGCTTCATTAATTTGAATCTGAACAAGCTACGCGCGCGATTTTAGTATTGCCATCTGTAAAACCTGCATTGAATCAATGTGCAAATAAAATGATTGACAAATCTTGGCGTTATTAATGTAAGATATTTAAAAATAAGGATATATTTTATACAAGTAGTAGTATTACTGTTAGTATTATCTTGATCTTGAAATGAATTAATTTCATAAAATTAAAGAGTCGGATAAGTGCGCCTTGAGAAAAATAATTATCGTAGCAACACTCGATTGCATTCCCGCTCTCGATGTTCGCTGTTTAAGTTGGGTTTTTAAACTTTTTAAGTTTAGATGAGTAAATTAAATAAACTAGGTCGTGAAATTGCTTGAGACTGGTGAGCTGTGTAATACGTATTGGTTGTGCTGTGATACTGTGTGTTCGACTGTTTGATGACAATACTACGCGCCAGCTAAGTAGGTATAAGTATATTTTGTTAGGATTCAATAACTTGTTGAGGTTACGTTAGTTTCTTCATATATTCTGATAGCTGCCCTTATTCATTTTGACTGTTCTTTAGTATTATCTTTGGTATTAACTACTGAAAGAATTCTTTTCAAAGTTGTCCTTAAAAAAAACATACAAGAAGGCCGTGCTCGCGTCGGACGGCCAGAATTAAAAATAGATTATAAGCGATAGGTTTGGGTTTTTAAGCAATTTCACAGTCCGCTATATGATAAGTATGGCAAATATGGTATGCACTAACTGCAAGGGCGTTTTACCCAAGGATACAATAAATAGGTATACACTTCTGTAAACCTACTATTGAATAACTCAGGTTTTTTTGCTCCGAGTTGCCCTTCGAAAATTTTCACGCGCCGCCACTGATATGAACTCAAGGTTTAAGATTTTAAAGTTCCTAATAAAACTAAGGCTGTGTTCTAAAAGTACGTAATCATGGAATAATGCTAGTTTATAGGTTTGCATATTCTTTTTAGATTCTACTGACGATTGGTTTAGGGATATACAAAAAGCTCAAGCCATAAATCGAAATTATCTAGGGAACTGTAACATGGAACGTCAATTTCGTTACCTTAATCTTGGTAAACTCAACTGCAGGAACTTACAATGATCGAGGATGCATCCCGGCGGCTTCGGCGCATGGAGAACAGACTAGATCTGGCCATAAGGCAGTTCTCCGACGTCAACTGCGACAACAAGCGGATGCGGGATGAGATCCATCGTCTGATGGTAGAGAGGTAGGCAATTGGGAGCACGCTGAGCCGGTTACTCGGAGGAGGCAGGCTACTTCGTGTCTCGTGACAATCAGTCTTTCGCAGTTATTTTTTTCTATGGTAAGCACATCTGTTACGACATTGTGGGAGGTAGGCAATAATCGAGGACGCTGCTCGCATGGAGAACCGACCTGTCAACTGCGACAGCAAGTGGATGCGTGTTGAGATCCATCGTCTCACGGTGGAGAGGTAGGCAATAATCGAGTATGCGGCTGCTCGCATGGTGCACCGACTAGATTTGGCTATCAAGCAGTTCTCCGACGTCAATTGCGCTTTACGCAAGATGACATTGATCGAACGTGCCTTACAACACTTAGCGTTATGACGTTTGCAATGCCCATACCGTACTCTTCTTTATGGGCATAGCCTAACCCTTAATTTGACAACTTGAAAATACTGGTGACTCTTTTTCTATTTTTTTCGTACCAAAATTATTAAGACTTGTTATTATGCCAAGGAGGCTTGAACACACGACCATCCCCTATTTCTGTGCCTTCTTCTTAGTCGGCATCTTCATTTCTGAAGGTCATGTCTAGCTTGAAGAGTTTGTTGTTTGATGCACCACGCTCTTCTAAGGTTGTCCTCGGTAGCTTTAAAAATAGTCAATCCGGTGATTGCTTTTTTCAGGTCTGACCATCGGGTTGGCCATCGGCTGCCGGCTCTTTTTTTCATCGTAAGGTCAGGTCGATGGCCATGGTCATCAATTTTTCTAGACTGTCAGGGTCTTTACGGGCTACATGTCTGTCTCATTTGTGCCCCATTAAGGTTTAATAACACAAGTACCTGTCTGCATCTCTCAAGCGTCTTTCATCTCCAGGAGAAGCTTCAACGTCCAATGGAACAGAACCATTAGCAAGCTGGTGAAGGGCAAGGAATATCTCATGGACATCTTCGAGATTGCTTCCATGGCTTTTGGCGAGAGAGACGAGTGCATAAAGAAACTGGATGCTTTGAAGTGGAAAGGGCTGTTCCAGCTAAACAAGGATATTGCGGTTAATCTTGAACTTGTATTCGTCAATTTAGTTTAGTTGAGAACAACTAAACTACTCATTAGGTGTGAATTTCTATTCAACTTGATTGAATACAGGGTGACATTTGGGTCGTGGAGCAAGAGTGAACAGGCTAGAGGACGTAAAGGTAGTTCCATGAGTTATGGTCACCATTACATCAACATATCATGTAAACACAAGGGGAATTTGAAATTAGTGTTATTTTTTCGTACTGATGGCAAATGTAATTGCAACTAAATATAATTATGATTAAGACCGAAAAGCTTATTCGAAGGATTTGCTTCAATATTTTAACGGAAGTCACGATAAGTCATTCATTCTTTCAATACATTTTTTTTATATTTTCTGAACAGGGTACTGGGGACGGTCATCCTGAGACAACAAAAAAATCGCGAGTCTTAATTGATAGTTAATTATCAATCAACTCATAATTAGGAGTTTTTTCCCCGATTTCTTGGTGTCTTCATGGTAGAAACATTGTAAAGTTGCTCAACGTGAACGTCATTCCTGCTCCACGACCCTGTTCTCGGTGTTTCTATGCGATTTTGTTACGCGTTTTTTTTGTTCATTACCATCACCACTTTATTTACCATTTTATAAAAACAAACGAGACTATTGTGCCAGAATAGCAGACAAACATGCGTCTGCTAGAAGATAATCGAAAATGACTGCACTATTTGTACGCAGTTCGTCAATAATTTGGGAATGGACTTGATTGTTGCGACTGAATAATCGCATAGAACTACCCTTCTATTCTGTTCCACGACCCAGTAGGCTTATATGATGGTACCGCTTCTAATCGTTTGTCGGCGTTGCCGTCACGTTCTACCAAGTATGCAAGTGCGAAAGTGACGCGTAGCACGATAAATAGATAAAACGGGACCATCATAACATAAGCCACCAGATGTCACCCTGTATAAGCCATATTGAATTTATTAGTGTGGGACTAAGTCAATCGTAAAACTATCCTATGATATTTAAAATCATTTTCTATTACAGGAAATGCAATCCTACGAAGGAGAGATAAACCACCTAGCTAAGCTCGAGGAGTTCTTGCGCGCTAAAGGCTCTCGTCGGATCTGCGAGGCTGATGAGAAGGAGGAAAATAAGCGGCAGGAGGACGTCCAGCGATGTGAGAACGAGATCGCAAAACACGACGCACTTCTTACCGAGATTTTTGTACGTGTCTGGCAATATTTTGACGGTTTTCGTTGCTCGGTCGATGGTAAATAGTGAGGCGGGACCATCAATTTCACACAGGCGGAACCGGTATTTTGGAAAAACCTCGAAATAGCTATATATTTTAAGATTTTTTAATACTCTTTACGTAATGCTCAATATTTTATGTAATGTCATTGGGCATTTTGTTCGGGCATATGACCCACTGCGTACACAAACGATATAGGACTGGGAATGTAGATAAATGTAAGTGCTACTGAATGGTATGAGTCGCATTCTTGCAAGGCGAAACCAGAAAAGTAGGTCACAACCGTTTACGCAATTATGCAATGCCGAAAGTAAAAACATTGAAAACACTATTTGATATTTCGGATAAAAAACGTCGAATAACTTTTTTTCCCGGTTTATACATACGGAAAAATTAAATATTTAGAAAAGTGCGATTTCATTTTTTATTTTAAAGCTAGTTTGGTTTCTGTTCGCGATAAATCATAAAGCTGGTCAAAAACGCCCAATGACCTTTACAACATCGTATTTTTAAATTACTTCATTAACTTAGAATTTAGATTCATCTTTAGATTCAGTTTAGGTTCGGCCTGTCAGTTCTTGACATGACAGTTATTCTACGGAACTGACACATTTAGTACTATATGACAGTTATTCTACGGAACTAACACAGTTAAATCGCGATTCAGATTAGGTCCTAAACTCAATCGCATTAGTAGATCGTGGTAGCCCCCCAGATGACATTCTTTCTTTATTCAACAACAACAACAACCATGTAAAAAACAGCTTACGCCAAGACATTACATGTGGAATTATCTATAAGCTAACATAATTCTAATAGTAATAACATTTTATGTCAAAATAATGAAAAGGAAAAATTATAGGGTACAGTAGCAGGTATTAAGGTAATGGTTAATTTTTCGTCTAAGTTGTGTCCATCTATCAGAGAAAATGTCGGCATTTTGAATCGTAGCTAAAAAGTTATTAATAAGTTCTATAGCTCTGTGGGTGGGTGCGTTGGAAGTTTGATGGGTGCGGATGTGATATGGAATAGTAAGGAGGTCTCTAGGGCGGCGCACTCGGCGCCCCACTGCAACTGTATAGTTGTTAGGGATGAGGATGGCTATGCGCGCGACATTACTGCCATTTCAATAATAACAAATGTTCGTACCTACATTGCTGCTCCGAAAATTTAGTGGGGTCGTAATTAACTGTAACTTAAAATAAAACTCGTAATCAATGATAATACTGATGAATTCCATGCCTGGTTTAATTGATCGCCCGCATTAGATTTCCACGCGGTATATTTCTCTATTTCTTCCAGCAATACATGGGCACAAGTCGAGTCCTCAGCATCGCGAAACAATTCGAGGTGAAGGCGACGCAGAACTTCCAGTGCTTCATTCTGCTGTGTGAGGTTCTCCAGGAGAGTATATTCCTCCGAAAAGAGTTGATCAAGATAAGGCAGCTTATACGTAAGATTCGTGACTTTCTTTGTGACCGTAAACTCGTATTATACTTATAGCCTTTGGGAGTAATGCTGCCCAAACGAAAAAAGCCGAAGCACTGTCTTGAAACCCCATTCGCCGTGATTTCGTGGACTCCAAGCCCAAATATTGTTCGATAGGCTCAGGTCGGATAAGGCTTTTAATTACAATACAAAAATCTTTCTTATTTTAAAGAGTACATTTAGATAATACATGGGCCCGCTCGGTAAACAAAGTAGCTTGTGTTGGGAGACACCGCTCTTCCTTATGTTAAATACGTGGTAAGATATGGACGACAATCTAAGGCCGGTGGTTGACATACACATCCCACATTAGATTATTTGACTTACCCTCTTACCTAAGCGTATGGACGCATTAGGATAACTGCCTACAATCGCCACGCTAGATAAGCGGTAGCGATCGCAGCAGTCCACTTTCACTATGATGTTATAGTGGACCAACGCGACATCAACGAAGCCAGAGAAGAGAAGCAGACGAAACGGCTCATGAGCATGCGGCTGGAGCTGGAAGAGCAGCGGAAGAAGGTTCAAGACATGAGGGACCTGGAGATCGACGCCCACAACAAATGCAGCTCTACGTTCAACGCTATCGATGATTTGATGGAGTACGTACCACTTTTTAAACAGACTTCAAAAAATGGAGGACGTTCTAAATTCGACAGAATTTTTTTTGTTGTTTGTCTGCTATGTTACCCGATATCTCCGAGAATCGTGAACCGATTTAGATTTTTTTTTGTGATCGAACGTGTATAACCCCGAGATGGTCCCGTTGGCACCAAGTTGGAGTCTGATGATGGGATCTTTGAGAAATCGAGGGATCTCTTCAAATGTTATAGGTACCTACATGTATGGCGCTTTTGGTAATTTTCATTCTACAAGAATTTGCATTCAGATAGTGGGATTTGAGGAAACTAATGATGAAATCGGGGATCTTGGAGAAATCGGTTGAAGTCGGTTTTTAAAATTTTTAATTTGTTGATTATAATTTAATACTATCGCGGACAGTGACGTCATCTGTCATAGGCCAAAACAAAAAACTACATGCCGCGCCACGCCCATGTATTCAAGGATTATTCTTAGAGCCTTTCTCAAAAAGTTTGTACATTTGTATAGCAACTTCGGTAATTCGGTACTGGTCAAAATCGGTACGAACCCTGGTAGAGCTGCTGAGATTGCTGAGTAAGAGCGCATTTCCCAAGTCCCAAAATGTTTGTAGTATGAAACATTCCTTTTTTGTTACCAAACATGTATCAGATTCCGTAGCCTTTATTTATAATATTTGTGATAAATAAATATACAAATAATGCCCTCGCCGGGATTCGAACCCGGAACCTCCTGCTTCGTAGGCAGGGTCACTACCAACTAGGCTACGGAGGCTGACAAAATTTAGCTTACGTTACACACATTTTCATGTAATTTACAGTTTAGCCGAATGCGACATTTCTCCCGTCCAAAAGCTGCTAGGCTTCTACAAGAACAATGATCCAATGATGGTGGCGGCTGCCATGTTTGATAAAGAAGGAATGATCTTCGAGGCGAGGATAAAGAGTCTTTTAGAAATCTGCTATAGCGCCGTGAAGGTCAGTATTTTGATGTCACGTGATGGGAAAAAACTTTTGCCAACTACGAGGTAAATGTCCGCGAAGTTTTAAAACTCAGTTCAGGATTTCACATTTGATTATGTTTTAAAAGTGTTTTAAAAAAGTATGCTGTTTAGCAGAGAGTAACAAAAAATTACACGTGATTGGTCCGATGAATGGTGATAATTGGTGAATTTTTTGTTGACCCCACTCTCCCTATACAGTATGACGTTATTAATAGACAAGCCCTTATGCTTCCAGATCTCGACGGCAGTAAAGCCGCGTTTCCATTTATTGTCCTGAGCTTTCGTTCGTTCTTGGGCAGATTTTACATAATAAAATGTTCGTTCGTCAGTAGCGTTGAAAATTTCGGAAATAATCAAATGTTTTTTCGGGAATGTATGAATATTTCGCTTTTTCCCTTTTTTTGGGTTTTAACAGAAATAGACCGTGTTATAGACCTAATTAACATTGGTTTAGAGTTGAAAATTAAAGAGGAATCTTTCATTGTTTTTTCCGTATAAATCCGGATTAAAACGAGACGTTTGGAAAGAAACGGAATTTAACCCGGAAATTTTCAACGCTATATACATTCATCGGCCTACGAACAAAGGCTTAAAAATACATTAGTCACCAGTCACCACCCCAATTCTCTCCATGGGTGTCGAAAAAGTCGACTTGGGATTGATGATCATTTATTGAAGAGTTGGTGATGACAAGTCTATTCTTACTACCGCCACTACGGCTACGCGGCAATACTGTAATTCGGTTCATACTCGTACAAAAAATATCCTTACCAAATTTAATTACTGTAGCATTTATAGTTTCCGAGTAAATCGGCTGTGGCTGTGACAGACGGGCAGACGGGCAGACGGGCTTGACGAATTTATAAGGATTCCGGTTTTGCGATTTTGGCTACGGAACCTTAAAAATGTAGCCACTTTTCAGGCACCAGCCCCAACTCCCAAAGGCCGGAAAGAGGAACCAGCAGCTCAAGCTGTCAAGCTGGTGGCGGACCCTTACGTTGCACCGCTTCATCCTAACAGGATTGAGAAACTGGTGCCTTACCAACCCTGCGCTTAGTAAGTATTAATTTTAATAATGGTCTTTTTTCTTTCTTACAACAAAATGATTCCACTCCAACACTCCTCTTTTTTAATTTTTTTTTGTTTGTATTCCAATGTAGGCAGTAAACTATCTTTTTTTGTAATTTAATTAACCAGCGTTAAATTATGTACTTATTAGGTAATAATAAGTTTAAGTACCTATTGCATGTTTAGATGTAGTTCACTGGTAAAAGCCACCTAAGTAAGTTGAGGTTACCTATAATTAGATAAGCATCTGCTACTTAAGACTTAACTAAATTTAAGAGCACGTATGGTATATGTTGGTAATCCTAAATAAATAAATAAACAAAATGGTTCCACTCCACCTGATCGTAAGTGAAAAGTGGAGCCTAAATCGCGGCGGCAACGAACAGGAGACCAGCAGTAACCTGTAAGTTATTTATTCACAATTAATCAAAACAAATCTCACGCGAATAAAATAGTATCTTATTTATTTATTAACACCGGATGCGTGCGCAGGACGTGCAAACGTACATCTACGCACACTTAATTACCCACTTAAACATATTCACCAAATTAAAAATTTTAAAAACCGACTTCAACAGGTCTCTCCAAGATTCCCGATTTGTTTCCATCATTGGTTTCCTCAAATCCTACTTTCTGAATGCAAATTCTTGTAAATGAATGAAAATTACCAAAATCGCCATACATGTACCTATAACAATTGAAGAGATCCCTCGATTTCTCCAAGATCCCATCATCAGACCGCAACTTGGTGCCAACGGGACCATCTCGGGGTAATACACGTTCGATCACAAAAATAAATTTTTAAATGGGTTCACTATTCTCGGAGATATATACAACAAAAAAAAATATATTCAGTAGAATTGAGAACCTCCTCCTTTTTTGAAGTCGGTTGATAAAAATTACATTCACATGCTTAAACATTTCTTACCAATTTCTAAAACGACCACGCGCTACTCGACCCGCGATCTTTCCGATGCAAAGGTGCCCATCACACTAGCCGCGTTGCCTCGCTGTACCGCGATGGACAACCTTTGCATTAAGAAGAACCCGGAGCGTGGGTCTAAACCTCTCCCGTAAGCGCCGACCCACCGCCACCGCCCTAATTTCAAACTAGAAATTCTTACCCACAATGTCGTAACAGATGTGCTTACCATAGAAAAAATCAACTGCGAAAGACTCTGGTTGTCACGGGATTCGAACCCGCTTCCTCTGGATTGCCGGTCCAACGTGCTTCCAATAACACCAGACGACCTTCCGTGAATCACAGCGAATTTAGTCAATGGTATTGTGAAGATAATCGCTAGCGACATCTGTACTTAATGTTTCGAAGGTACTACTCGTACAACCATAATTAATTGAAATTAGAGATTGAGAATTACTTCTTGGAAACTTCTTGGCTAATTTCTGTCGAATTAAGGGTTATAACAATGTGTGAACAGGCGTGGATCCAGGACTTCGTACTGGGGGGGCAAAACAGCACCTAGTCATCCCTAAATCCAGTGTCAGGGGGGGCAAGTGCCCCCATTGCCCCCTCCTGGATCCGTGTTTGTGTGTGAAAATCGTGAAAGTTAAAATCAGTATGTCTACATACACAGCTGCGTAGAAGACTACATCATGAATCTGGTCTCCGAAACGCTGGTGGTGCCCGCGGACCGCGCTTTCGTCGAGAAAATGTTCCACCTGGAGGCTGTCAATACCAAGTTTGGGATATACACGCTCACCAATTCTGCGTAAGTAATTACAAAATGTAGACTAGCAGAGAGACTAACTACTTGGAACCCCTAAGGCACTGGTCTCACCGCGGCTATAAACGCACTCCCCCAGCCATACATACTCGCCCAGCTACCAGCTATCACCGCCAGACTGATTTCCGTCCCTAATTGAACCCTAATAAAATATGCCTGACTTAGCCGCACTCACCTTATTTAATAATTAGGATTGTTGTCTCCACAGTAAAAGTTACTCAGTATGATCGTCCCTAGTACCCTGGTCACTCTTGCTGCACGACCCAAATGTCACCCTGTATTACCTATCACATTCAGAGGAATAACTTCGTTATTCGCTAGTCGATATACCTACCTCCTAGCGGGTACCCTTACACGGCTCCACTGAGGCGGAGAGGAGCGGAGATGTGCAAAATTGGTCAACTACATTCTTCAAATTCAAAATTCGAAACACTGTCATGCGGTCTCATTGGCCAATTTTGCACGTCTCCGCTGCTCTCTGCCTCAGTGGAGCCGCACCCTAAGGGTCTTACGGCACCTGTTCTGCCGTCAAAAGGATAATTGGAAGTTTTTTTTTACAGAAAACGACATCCATTCCGGCAGAGCAAAGGAGAGTAGTCCGTTTTGTGTACAGGATTTGTTTATTAGGCACACTTTTCTATATTTACGGTTATTGAATTTTGTAAAAATGTATTATTAATTGTTTTCAAGTTTCAAATTATTTATTAAAGTATTATATTCAATCGTGAATTTATTTTGTGAATTTGAATTGCATTTTATTATTTGGTGAATTAATTGCTCTATGAAATGAAGTGTACGTGAGTATTTAACTTTTTTACGTAATTTCATAATCCTAACGACTTTTCGGAAATTGTAAATAATTTCCAAAAACAATCTAGAATAGTTCCCGTTCTGAATATTTTGGCAACTTTGTGTACCGCCCATTCATCCACTATTAGGGTGCGGCTCCACTGAGGCCGAGAGGAGCTGAGATGTGCAAAATTGACCAATTACATTCTTCAAATTCAAAATTCGAAACACTGTGATGCGGTCTCATTGGCCAATTTTGCACATCTCCGCTCCTCTCGGCCTCAGCGTTACCCTCAACCCGCTCAAAATTACCCTCAACCCGTTTTATCTCAACGGGCCCAGTGAGCTGCGCGGCCAGCATCAGAACGTGCCACGCATTCGACGCGTCAACACTAGCTCAGTGCTTGATAATATGATAATGGACAACAACCGTTTAATTATATTTAAATATATATTTGCCGTGTGGTGACGGCAGTAAGAATACATTTGTCACCACCCCAACTCCTCCTGCGGGTGTCGTAAGAGTCGACTAAGGGATTGAAGTGTCACTGACCATTATTGGATAAAAGATTGATTATGGGCAGCAGTGTCATCACAGTGAACACATTACTGCGATCGCCAATCCGCTTGCCCAGCGTGGCGATTATGGGCATTTACCTCCTAATGTGTCTATACGCATAGTTAATATGAGAGGCCTACGTCCAGCAGTGGACTATCACAGGCTGATGATGTGTGTGTGTGATATATTTGCTTAGCTTGTTGAGTCTAAGGGTGCGGCTCCACTGACGCGGAGAGGTGCGCAGATGTGCAAATTTGACCAATTACATTCTTCAAATTCAAAATTCGAAACACTGTGATGCGGTCTCATTGCACATCTCCGCTCCTCTCCGCCTCAGTGGAGCCGCACCCTAATAGTAATATTAGTAATAATAAGATGACGAGAGAAGTCTTTTGGTCGTTTGGTTTTTGTAATGTAAAAGTGTGTATTAGTCCTATTCAAATATAATAGTACACCAAACGAAGGAAACTCAGAGGAAAAAACTCGTGTATAAGCGAATTTTGGCATAGTTGTAGGGAATGGTGTTTTAAACCACATACTAAAAGTACTGGTGTTTAGGGGTGGAGCTAACGAGGGGAGAGGGGGGTAAAGGTCCTTATTTTTAATGTTTCGTAAATAACTCGTAAACCGTAGCTTATAGCAAAAAATGTTCTAGTACATAAGTAATCTACATTAAATTCTCTACAAAAAAGATATATGCATGTTTCCTCTGGGATCAATGTGTCATGAGATAAGAAAGCAAGAAGACGGACACTAAAGAAATAAACACAGTTGTTTAAGTAGGTATGGCACATACAGAATGCTCGCGAGCATTCCAAAAGATTTTAATGCTCAATTCCTGACCATATTTAGAGTCTTTCATGTTATGTAAAATTTCCCGGATTCGGCTTGGTTTCAGAGATAATCAACCTTTTTTTCGACATAAGTTTCTCGACGTAACTCGTCATAAAACTTCTTTTTGATTACAATGCTACCACAATGTGTTTTAATATGACCACACCTTTTGCCTTGTAATAAAAAAATGGGAATAAACTTGACGAAATAACCTGTCCCTAAAAAAAATATTAAAAAAAATAATTTCAACAAATTATTGTTATGATAAAAAGTAATGGAAATGTCAAAAGTATTCAAAAAGTCTAAAACAAACGAGAAAACAATTTTTTTTTTATGGTAATGGACATTAGGTCTCATAATAATTTTTGTTTGTTTTGATATCTAGAATGCATACTTATAATCTTTTGGTATGCACGCGCCCGGGCGTGCCCTGTATGCTTATTTGTAAAAATAAAATTCCTAATTATCTTCTAAACCTAAAATATTCTCATAATCATCGTCAAAAGATTTTAACTATGCATTGTAGACATCAAAACAAACAAAAATTATTATGAGACCTAATGTCAAATAAACCCAAAAAAATTTTTTTTCTCTCTTCTTTTTAGAGTTTTTGCATACCTTTTAACATTTCCAGTACTTTTCATCGTAACAACAATCTGTTAAAATTATTAATTTAAATATTTTTTTTAGGGACAAGTTATTTCGTCAAGTTTATCCCATTTTTTTATTGCCAGGCAAAAGGTTTAGTAATATTAAAACACATTGTGGTAGCATTGTAATCAAAAATAAGTTTTATGACGAGTTACGTCAAAAAACTTATTTCGAAAAAAAGGTTGATTATCTCTGAAACCAAGCCGAATCCAGGAAATTTTATGTAACATTAAAGACTCTAAATATGGTCAGGAATTGAGCATTAAAATATTTTGGAATGCTCGCGAGCATTCTGTATGTGCCATACCTACTTAAACAAATGTGTTTATTTCTTTAGTGTCCATCTTCTTGCTTTCTTATCTCATGACACATTGATCCCAGAGGAAACATGTGTATGTTTATTTTGTAGAGAATTTTATGTAGATTCCTTATATACTAGAACGTTTTTTGCTATAAGCCACGGTTTACGAGTTATTTACGAAAAATTAAAAATAAGGACCTTTACATCCCTCTCCCCGCGTTAGCTCCACCACTAACCACCAGTACTTTTAGAATGTGAACACCATTCCCTACAACTATGCCAAAATTTGCTTATACACGAGTTATTTCCCCCGACAGGCAACTTTTGGTCTTCGTTAGGTGGGCTATAAGCCCTGTGTGGTGTAATTTTGTATTGCTGGCGACACGTTGGATCAACGTCAATTTTTGATCAGGCGTGCCCGGCCCGGCACGCCTGATCAAAAATTGACGTTGATGCATTTCCATCGGATTTTCATCAACATCATCATATCAGCCAAAAGACGTCCACTGCTGAACATAGGCCTTCCCCAAAGAATGCTACAATGACCGGCCCTCCACAAATTGACAATCGCTAACGCACAAAAAAAAAATGACCTTGAAATTTAAAAATTAAAGTCTAACTGGTTGGGACGGATCCGGAACAAGGCATCATCATCATATCAGGCGAAAGACGTCCACTGCTGAACATAGGCCTCCCCCAAAGATTGCCACAATGACCGGTCCTGCGCCAAGGCATACGAAGGGTTAATCGTCAATCGTAAACGAAATGCTGCTAACTGTCTGTCGCGCTAAATACGAAAGAGCGACAGAGATGGAAAACTACGATAGGCTACTAAGCGTTGGCGATTGGCAACTTGGCTAAGCATCCAAATCATCAGTCCACCCTTGTAGGGGCCGAACATTTAGGGTATTTTCAAAATGACAAAAGGCTGAACAGTACTAAATTTTATTTATAAATAATGACTACATTAACAAAAATTAAATAATAATACTGGACCTACAAACGCTACGCATATTTAAACATTACAGTAATGAGAGAAAGAAATACACTATTCCTTCCGGTATGGGTGACGTTTCCTGAAAAAAAAAGTAGTTAGTGAAAAAGGGGAAAAACGTTTTTATGGAATAATTATTATTGATGATGATGACGATGATTACAAACTCGAACGAAACCGTGAAAAGCCGAAGGAAAAAGGTTTAACATTGCATATATGCACAGAAAGTGCTCTTTTTAAGGGTAAACTTATGCATTGAAAGTGTTTTTTTTTCTCTGCACGTGTGCGGGAATGAATTTTTGTAGTACTTTTCCGCACGGACTGGGTGGTACTGCCGAGATAGTCTGGTTTTCCTCGCATAATGCATTGTAAAATGTTGTATGATACACATGTTGAATGGACCAATATGGCTTTCCACACATTTATCATAAATAACTATTGCATCTGTAAACCTACCGTCTCCTAATGCAGCTAGAAATATAGTTACCCGTTAACCTGCCGCTAAATAGTTAATACTGTGTTCCGGTTTGTGGGTAAGATAGCTGTAATTACTGGCATACGTAGGTTGCCCTGAAAGTTTCGGGAATCGGAAAAAATACGCATTTTAATGAAATAAAAGTACTTTTATTGTTTTTCAAAGTATTCTCCTTTGTGTTTAATACACTTTTTCATTCTCTGAAACCAGTTTTTAAAACAGTTATTGAAGTCTGAAGTGGGGGTTGACAAAATGGCCATTTTATAAGCGTCGACTGCTTCTTCCGCGGTCTGAAAACGCTTACCACGCAACCGATTCTTTATTTTCGGGAAAGTAAAAAAATCGTTGGGACTTAGGTCGGGGCTGTACGGAGGATGGTCCAGTAATTCGACGTTTTCGCCCTTCAGATAGTCGTCTGTTTTCTGAGCGGTGTGAGGGCTGGCATTATCATGGTGTAGTATAATACGGCGGTTAGGGTTAGTTTTTCGCAGTTCAGCAAAAACAATCGGTAAACAAACGCCTATATACCAATCGGCATTGACAGTTCTTCGATCTTCAAGAGCGATAGTCGCCACGTGACCCGATTTGGAGACAAACGTGGCTACCATTTTTTTGATCGTGCTGCGAGAACGAACTACTTTTGTCGGCTTCGGTTCGTCTTCGTAAACCCAAACTCGAGATTGGTTTTTCGATTCAGGCTCATATGCGTAAATCCATGATTCGTCACCTGACACAATACTAAAAACGGCATTTGAGCTTCCTCCATTAAATCTTTTTAAAGTTTTGCGGCACCAATTGACACGTACCGTTTTCTGGTCGTCAGATAACAAGTGAGGAATCCACCGGGAAAATAACTTCCGCACGCCCAACTCTTGTTGTAAAATAACTTGTACCTGACTCATTCCAATGCCTAAAGTCTCCTGAATCTCCCGATATGTAACATGCCTATCTTCCTTTATCAGTTGGCGAACAACATCGATGTTTTGATCGGTAACGGCCGTTTTCGGTCGACCCTCACGTACGTCATCCGCAAGAGACACACGGCCACGTTGGAATTCCGAATACCACCTGTATATCGAGGGTTGCGTGTTGAAACCCGATAAGTCGAGATATTTTTGCATTGAAATGTCAACCTCACGTAAGTGTCATACAGTAGGTATGTATTTGATCGTAAAGCAAAGAAAGAAACCCATTAATATTTAGATCATACTAAACAACTTTTACTATGGGGCCAAACTCGAATACGTGAAAAAAAAAATTACTCTCCCATACAACGTGTTCATGATCACGCAATCAAAATGTATGAAAATGTCCAAATTTTTTTCGTGAATTCGGGTTTGGCCCCATAGTAAAAGTTGTTTAGTATGATCTAAAAATTAATGTGTTTCTTTCTTTGCTTTACGATCAAATACATACTGTATAGTTCGTATTTCAAAAACCGGTTTGCTCGACTTATCGGGTTTCACCAGGCAACCCTCGAATTATGGTCGTCTTTGAAGGTGCTTCACTAGTTCACTACTAAAAGCAATAGTTAATCGGTCTCCACATTGTTGTTGTGTTAATCCACTTTTAAAGTCATAATAAATCATTGCTCTAAAACTTTCGCGGGACAGCTCCATTTTCACCAGCGACTCAACTACTTTAAAAAACAATTGAAAATCGGACATTGTTTTTTTTTTTCTAAGTGGCCAGTGTTTTCGAATAATGAGACTATGCTTGTAAGAAAGAGGTATAACACATGTCAAATATACGTTCCTAAGTATTAAATTCCCGAAATTTTCAGGGCATCCTACGTAGAGGCAATCCATCTAAGTCCTCAGGGTAGGCAGCGCATAGGCGATTTTTTGGTCACTGTCCATGGGCCTCAGTTCCTGCTTTCCACCAGGAGGGCTGAGAGCTCAGTTGTCTACTAAGATCCGACCAAGACCCATATTTTAGTCTCGGCCGAGACCGACACCGAGACCGAGACTTGGTAGAAAGGATAAAAAACGTATAAATTGCATAAAAAATCCCTAGCAAATACCTATAGTAAGTCCAACGTCAAACTAAATGCAGCGATTTCTTTTTGGATATTTTCTCTTTTGATTTTTTTTAATGTAGGTACCCCATAAACCGGTATTCGAATTTTAGGTATTTTTATTGTTAGTATGATAGGGGTCGCTTACTCTAAATTATTGCTTTCGTTAATTTTAAATGTCAATATGACACCAATAAAATCACAGTAAGGTTCGCGAGATGGCGTCAAGCTCGCCAATTACAGCTCATTATGAATCTCGGCTACGGCAGAGAGTCCCGGCCATTTTTGGCCGAGAGGCGAGAGGGATATCTCGGCTCGTTTTTTGGCCGAGAATGCCGAGACCGAGATCTCGGTCGGACCTTATTGTCTACTTTCGTCACATAAATAAAAAATTGTTGACACTTACGCAGGGTTGGTGAGGGTGTATATCCCGAACTTGGTGTTGATTTCTTCCAGATGGAAGATCGTTTCGATGTAGTCCAAGTCTGCAGGCACGGCCGGCGTCTCGAAGATCAGGTTCATTATGTAGTCTTCCACGCAGCTAAGGTACAAGGCTTGGTTAAAATAGGTAAATTAGGTTATCTAGTAAGGAAACTGAACACCATTACCTACTACGTTAAAATGCACTACTACTTTAACTACTGCCAAAGGTTCTTGGACAGGGTACCTATACCTTACAGTTAGTGAGTTACACACTAACTTTA
>JALPQI010021778.1:0-28999 GCA_025490895.1 Thaumatotibia leucotreta
CATATCCATTTATTCATTTACAGTCCACAATCGTAGCTATCATTTAAATTATATGAGAAAAATTTAAGAATCGACCTCATTATCATCATATGAGTGTAACTTACTCGAAATAAATGATTTATTTTATCTTTAATTTAATCAGTTTTCGTGACTCGCGATAGATATTATACCAATATTCTTTCACGCATTCATCGTTTGTGGTTTCTTTGATTACGTACTTAGTTGTTTTTTTTTCTAACTGGCAGGCTAGTAAAATGGAGTGCAACTTTAATCTTATTTTTATATATATTTTTATTTTATTTATTTGGGGCATCAACAGCAGTACATAAGAAATTTACAAAACTAAGTGTACAATAAACAAAGCGAGTAAAAGACATCCACAAAAATACAATCAACATGCAATTCGTAGGACGCCCTGAAAATTTCGGGAATTTAATACTCAGGAACGTATATTTGACATGTGTTATACCTCTTTCTTACAAGCATAGTCTCATTATTCGAAAACACTGGCCACTTAGAAAAAAAAAAAACAATGTCCGATTTTCAATTGTTTTTTAAAGTCGTTGAGTCGCTGGTGAAAATGGAGCTGTCCCGCGAAAGTTTTAGAGCAATGATTTATTATGACTTTAAAAGTGGATTAACACAACAACAATGTGGAGACCGATTAACTATTGCTTTTAGTAGTGAAGCACCTTCAAAGACGACCATATACAGGTGGTATTCGGAATTCCAACGTGGCCGTGTGTCTCTTGCGGATGACGTACGTGAGGGTCGACCGAAAACGGCCGTTACCGATCAAAACATCGATGTTGTTCGCCAACTGATAAAGGAAGATAGGCATGTTACATATCGGGAGATTCAGGAGACTTTAGGCATTGGAATGAGTCAGGTACAAGTTATTTTACAACAAGAGTTGGGCGTGCGGAAGTTATTTTCCCGGTGGATTCCTCACTTGTTATCTGACGACCAGAAAACGGTACGTGTCAATTGGTGCCGCAAAACTTTAAAAAGATTTAATGGAGGAAGCTCAAATGCCGTTTTTAGTATTGTGTCAGGTGACGAATCATGGATTTACGCATATGAGCCTGAATCGAAAAATCAATCTCGAGTTTGGGTTTACGAAGACGAACCGAAGCCGACAAAAGTTGTTCGTTCTCGCAGCACGATCAAAAAAATGGTAGCCACGTTTGTCTCCAAATCGGGTCACGTGACGACTATCGCTCTTGAAGATCGAAGAACTGTCAATGTCGATTGGTATATAGGCGTTTGTTTACCGATTGTTTTTGCTGAACTGCGAAAAACTAACCCTAACCGCCGTATTATACTACACCATGATAATGCCAGCCGTCACACCGCTCAGAAAACAGACGACTATCTGAAGGGCGAAAACGTCGAATTACTGGACCATCCTCCGTACAGCCCCGACCTAAGTCCCAACGATTTTTTTACTTTCCCGAAAATAAAGAATCGGTTGCGTGGTCAGCGTTTTCAGACCGCGGAAGAAGCAGTCGACGCTTATAAAATGGCCATTTTGTCAACCCCCACTTCAGACTTCAATAACTGTTTTAAAAACTGGTTTCAGAGAATGAAAAAGTGTATTAAACAGAAAGGAGAATACTTTGAAAAACAATAAAAGTACTTTTATTTCATTAAAATGCGTATTTTTTCCGATCCCGAAACTTTCAGGGCAACCTACGTAACAATAGAGCGTGCACATTTACACTAAAATTAACAACATACTCGTAAGTTTCAGTTATAAAGTTTGCATGTAAGTTATAAAAAAACGCATATTTTATGGAGATACCTGCCTTATGTACATCTTATTTTTGGGGGCAACTTTAAATAATTTGAACCATAAAGTTGTCCAAAACATCATCGTTGAAAATTTTAGTTTCCCTCAAGTAAAATTAATAAGCTATAAGTTTCAACGCAGTGAAGCATGAAACAATCGTAAGTGGCAGTAATCTCATTACAAGCCGGCAGTTTAACCTCAGATACAAAACTACTGACCGTTAGTAAGCCGTAATACAATGTGGTAAGGTTCATAAACACTGGTTACTTGTTATGATGGAACGAGTACAATGCAAATAACGTTAAACCCACGCAGACGAGTATTTATAAGTTGGTTGTCGAGTGTTTTTATTTAACAGTAGTTGTAGACGGATTTATACAAATACATTAGACGGTGGTCGGTTGACCGAAAATATATCAGCATCCCAAGAATTTGAGAACTTTGTTAGGTTTTCTTTGCTCATACACTATTTAGTAAGGCTTGTTTTGCTTCAAAGGGTTTTTTCTGTCCTAATTTCTAACCTCATTAACGCCGCTTAACTTAGCACATCTATAAGTATTGTTTGTCACTTTCGGTCTTATAGACATAATTGATAAAACTGAAAGGGACAAACATTACTTATCAGCTTGGTAAGCTAAGAAACGTTTATGAAAATCATTTCAAATATTTTTAATTGTTTGCTCTAATTAAAATATGGCGTGATCTACGTTTTAGTACATTTAGTACGTTATCAAGGAAGTAAATTGGTAGTAGGACGTTGACTTTGGTTAAATTATGGATCAAAATATTAGTCGGCGTCGGCGCGCCGCACATATTTTCCTTTTTATTTTATAAATAAACAATTATTGATCTACCGATAGTAAACATTTATTTACGACAAAAAAATAAGAGTAAGTAACATACATATGCATTAAAAAACTTTATAAATTTATTTTGACTTTTTCATATTAACATATTTGAATGTAAAGATGAACACGATTGGATGACTATAGATGGCGCTATAAAACTGTTGAACAAAACCAACACCGTAAAACATTACCATAAAATATTTTCGAAATAGCATTCAATAGGAATTGATTTATTAAAACTAGCGTGAAAATATATATTCGATCGCGTGGAGCATTATGTTTGGAGATATAAATAAAAAAATATCTGTAGCTACACTGAATCAATTTACACAACATTGTATCGCGTCCTACCTACGCGTCGCACCTAATATTTTATGTAAAAAACGGGTTCTACTCTGGCTAAATGGCATTATCTTTACAATGTTCGCTGCTGTAAAAAATCAATACGTAATGGGTTGGATTAGGTATAATTTAGCAAACTCATCAGGTAACAAAATTAGCGGCAACTTAGAAAAATAAAAAGGGTTTTCTTTGGCTGCGATAATTATTAGATAAGTATGTTGCTACATTAGCTAAATATAAAAAGTTATAACTAACGTGAGACTCAAACATATTTAAATTTTTATCAAACGGGTTACTCACGTAATTTAAGTCGATAATTGCTCGACATGTTTCGATCCATTTAGAGGATCCTCATCATGGAGTGGATTATCGACTTAAATTACGTGAGTAACACGTTTGATAAATATTTAAATATAAAAAAGCATTATAAACACAGTTTTTTTGGATTTGATTCGATTTGATTTCGGACCTCACTTGGAGAAATAATATAACAAGAGGCGATAATGCAACCCAACAGCATAATATTCTAACATAATTCACCCAATGTACCCATGTATGAAATAAACACATTTATATACTAAATTATGTATCTCATGCGGGTACCGCGCCCAATCCGATTACCACTCTTCAATATACACGTCTGGGAACCGAGGATTACATTTCATGATTTTCATGAAGCATTCATTGAATCGTGCTCATGTAATACGAGTATTTGGGTCGAAATTCTTTTCGTTGTCTTATTTTGTGTCCCTAAAAAACGTGACGCAGTGGTGATTTTTGTATGAGATGATGTTTTGTTTTCAATTTCTGGTGTATGGATTCAAATCTAGCGTGAGAAAGAAATACAAGTGCACAGGATTTTTTATATATACTAAGTAGAAGCAACAACTAAAAGCGTGACAGAGTGGTATGAATCAAGACAACGAAAAGAATTTTGACCCATTTAGTATCATATTTATTTCAGAAAATATGAATGTTTTTGGGGCGGGTGCCTATTTATTTAATCAAATAGCGCGATGTGCTATGCTATGCCACGCTGTAGCTACGTGTAACTCAATGTTTATAAAAAAAAAATTAGGATTACAGCACAATCATTATACAAATTATTTACAATGCATTATGTCGGAAACTGCTCTTTTCAAGGCTATACTTATGCATAGAAAGTGGCTCTTTTCCGCACACGTGCGGGAAAATAGCTTTTTAATTGGTGAATAATCCAAAAATGTTGTATTGTCCAAAGTGTCCAAACCAAGGTATTGTTTAAATGACAACAATCGAACTTACATCTTTGACTTTATTTTAAAATATAAATGTTTACAGATAATACATTAAAAGTGTAAATATAAAAAAAATCATTTTAATTTTAAGAAAAACTAAGATATTTGCTTTTCTTTAATTTTTTCAAATCAACAACACCTTTATATTTTAATGCTGCTCCACTCCAACTCGGACCCATTTGCAAACGGTGAGAAACGCGCTCTCATTGGTCGTTCCTATTTCGTCATTGGTCGTTCTATTCGTCTACCTTTTTCATAGTGAAAGGTCCGTATCGTACCGAATTAAACCTTTTAAGTCCATTGACAAACATTTTATTAATTAAAATTTTCATAGATATAAAAAACAGCACCCAAAAGTGAAATTACTATAATAAAATGTTGATTTCTGTGACAAATAAATAAAGTTTTTGTTTTCTTAAGTGCTACACAATTTCTTTTTATGACACACGTAGCCCAATTGTTCAACTCGGACCGAGTCACCGAGTACCTAAACGACGGTATTGGGCCAGGATTGGCTAGTTTGTTTATTGGTAGTTTCAGTTTCTTTTCACCACATAAATTTGTTTGTTAAAAGTATTTCGTTCTCTCGTTCTCATTCGTATATCTTTGATGGAGTTTTTACACCACAATGGAAGTAAATAGTGGTATTAGTGATATTCAGTTGACGCCTCCGGAAATTCGTGAAGAAGCGCAAACAAAAATAATAACAAAAATTAAATAAAATGGTACTATTACTTCTGACTTTTTTTTCCTCACATACTGCATTGTAAAATGTTGTTCGATATACGCGTAGAAATGTAGGCGTCTTCGCAACTCGTGTCGGCAAAAAACACTCACTTCGTTCGTGTTTTTAACTCACCGACACTTGTTGCGAAAAAGCCTACTTTCCACACTTGTATCGAAAATAACTATTTCATATTAATAATAATATAATCAATGGTCTCACAAAATTAATACATAGCAAAAAATACACTGAGGGAATGGGAAGTATAAGCTACATGTACGTGTCTGGCAGATTACTTATCAACGCGACTCACAATTTAATATTCTACACGTCCCTATAAAAAGTTCACAATTTAGTTCTAGAGCTTTATGCGAATGAAATTATAAAAACTGTCGATTAAATTTAAATAGGATATGTATAGCGTACACCTAAAATTTCTCACGCGCCTTAATCATGGAAATACATTTAAAGGTACAGTGTATTCAGCCGACTATGGGCATTCACATATTGTAATCTTACATTGCATTAGGAACAATATTTCCTACAGCCAAACATGCAATACAGTCTATATACATTTGCTTATTCGCCCTAATACTCTAGATTCACTAGACGATATTTAAGTTGAAATCATGTATCAAATCAACGTAGAATATTTGACTACGCCCCCTCGGGTCTTGTCTAATGCATGGCGTAATTAGCAAAACGCCGGATCCCTTTTATTGACCTTAATATCCGGACAAACTGCTCGCTATGCCTTATTATCTGGTAAAATGTTCATTTTGAGCATTCCTCTGAGGGTTATTACTCATATTAGTACAGTCGCCATCAGATATATCGTAGCGTCCAGAGCGTTCAAAAATTTCTGAACACGCATCGCAATCGTTTTGAAACGGATTCAGAAATGGTGTTGCGGGAGGCTTCTAGGACTAAGAATTTAACTTCAAAAATAGCACCACGCCTGGAGGGTGTAGAACACAGCGCTAAAGTTCAAGCGGTTAGATTATTTAACAGGATGCCTACTGATTTTAAGGTTATAAGATGCTCTGCAACTTTTAGAGATAAGTTAAAATTATATTTATTAGAAAAATGTTGTTATGACATAAGTGAATTTTAGTATTTATTTTATTATTGCTGACATGTATTCAACGCTTATTCATCATATCAATCTTCACTTATTACGACTTTGCTCATCCTAATTATTGTTATTGAATTTGTGTAAGACTTTTTTATTATTTATTTTATTTTGATGACTGCTGTGTGTGTATAATTGCACGAGTTTTTTATATTTCTTATTATGTATAAATAGATGAAATAACTAGAATAATATTTTTAAATGTAAGTACATTCAGATTCACACACGATGTAAAATTGTTCATGAATAAATAACTAACTAACTAACTAACGCCTTTGCCTTTATGTATTTTATTTTTTTATTGCCATAACGATAAGGCGTGTTCAGATATTTGAGCGCTCCGGATGCTACGATATATTTGATGGCGTCTGTACAATATTTCGCCACTATACTGTTACGCTGATGGCATGATAAAAACTACAAATATGATTTTAGACACGTTAGAAGCGTTTTCAGCAGGCTGAAATGCGTTTTCAGGCCGTTTCAGAAGGTCCTCTTTCACATACTACAAAAACAAATATTCACCCCAGATACCGTCGTTTTCAGGCGCCTGAAACATGTTTTCAGGCCGTTTCAGGATACCCTCTATCGGATGGCGCAATAACCTGAAAACCCGTTTTCAGGCGTTTTCAGGACCCCTTTTGGGCCTCTCAAGTACAAATCGGTATATAGCTAAATTCCCCATAGGAGTGAAAGAGAAAGCACTATTAGATAGAGACAGCACGAGAGAATGTTCTGGAAGGATGTGAATGAGACAGCTATAGAGAGAACATTCTGGACGGGTGTGAAAGAGAAACCTGTAGAAAGAGACAGCGATACTCTAGAATGTTCGCGCACCTAACTCGGGAACTTTCTAGAGTCGAATCTTCTCGTACTTTGTAGATTTGAGTGGCTGGTATAAATACACAGCATGACCCGGCCGAGGAGTAGTTTCTATCGAGACAGCGAAGAGCTAACATTAAGAGCGAAGACTGCGAATCGACTGCGAGTTTGAGAGTGTAAAAGTGTACCAGTTTGAAGTGTTAAGTGTGTGACTAATAGTGTTTTAGTAAAGTGTTTGTTCTTTTAATTAGTAATTAAAGTATCAGTTTTAATTAGTGGCTTATTTATACATTTTCTATAAAAAACCCACCCCACGAACGTAACATTTGGTGTCAGAAGCGGGATAGAAAATGGGTATAACGCCACGTGACAACGAGACCGAGCCAAAAGGAGTTGTGACCCGGAGCCAAGCTGCACGCGAGGAACCTGCAGCGCGGGAGGATATTGCAGTACCTGAAGAACCTCTAGCATGTGAGGATACTGCATCTAAGCCCGGAACGTCTGGTTTGCAGGCTAAGAGTACTCAAGACGTAGACCTCAGAACTATTCTGATTCTCCTGAAGGAGCAGTAGCGGAAACAAGAAGAACAGTTGCGGAAACAAGAAGAACAGTCGCGGAAACAAGAAGAACAGTTGCGGAAACAAGAAGAACAGTCGCGGAAACAAGAAAAACAGTTGCGGAAACAAGAAGAACTGTCGCGGAAACAAGAAGAACAGTCGCGGAAACAAGAAGAACAGTCGCGGAAACAAGAAGAACAGTCGAAATTGATTCTTCAAGAGTTGCACAAGGCTGCTACTGAATGGAAGCAAGAAATGTACGAAGTCCAAGGGAAGCTCAGTGACATGGAGAACAAGATTCATGTTATAGAGGAAGCGGTTGAGCGTCGCCTCCAGAAGCTTGAATTAAAAGTAGCTAATGGCATCAGTACCTGCGCACCCGAGATATCTGTGCCGGGAGGTGGAAAATTTAAGGCACCTCCTTTTGATGGAACATCTTCGTGGGCGGCGTACAAGCTACAGTTCGAGTCCGTGTCCAAAGCAAACGGTTGGAGTAAGGAGCAAGCGATGACGGCTCTGACGCTGGCACTTCGTGACGAGGCTCTTACAATTCTAGAAGCTCTTGGAAAAGAGCAAACTTACGACCGGTTTCTAGAAGCATTAGAAGCCCGTTACGGAGACAGTCATCTGGAACATGTCTACCGAGCTCAGCTGAAAGACAGAACGCAGGGACGTAATGAGACATTGCAACAATGGGCCCTGGAAATTGAAAAGCTGGTCAGAAAGGCATACCAACGTTCAGCTGACTCTTTGATAAAAACTATGCTGGTGCAGGCATTTGTTGATGGGATCCGAGATTTGGAAGTAAGGGCGGCAGTACGACTAGGGCACCACGAAAGCCTTAAGGATGCCGTAGCTCATGCCCTAGAAGTTGAAGCTGTACGCCAAGATTCATCAGGATCGTATAAGCTACGTGAGATTTCTGCCAGGGAGCCGATTGCACCTCATCGGGAGTTTGGGCCACGATGTTACCATTGTGGAGAACGTGGCCATATACAAACTAGTTGCCCGAAAAGAAAGATTGCACCTCATCGGAAGTTTGGGCCACGATGTTACCATTGTGGAGAACGTGGCCATATACAAACTAGTTGCCCGAAAAGAAGCATTGCACCTCATCGGAAGTTTGGGCCACGATGTTACCATTGTGGAGAACTTGGCCATATACAAACTAGTTGCCCGAAAAGAAGCAGCAGGAGAGAACGAGATGAATCCCCTGTGACCAGGAATAAGGGCTCTGTACGACCAGAGCCGCAGCAGGGAAACGAGTAAGAGCCAGGACTAAGGGACGAGTGCTGGCTGGAGGTCGAAATGTCCCAGTAGTTATCTCACAAGCCAACGACGGGAATAGTCTGGTCGTCAAGGGAGAAATTGGTGGAATACCATGTAACCTTACTATCGACACCGGAGCTTCTCGGACGGTGATTAATCATTGGCTTCTGAAACACCTGACTCGAGGTCATGTAGTCCAGCCGACGCATCTACAGCTGCTTACAGCCACTGGCCAGTATATTCCCATCAAGGGAGAGACAGGAGTGGATTTAAGAATTGGCAAGCACATTTATCGGCACAAAGTGATTGTTGCCGACATAATTGATGACTGTATTATTGGACTAGATTTTATGAGGTGCCATGGTTATAAAATTGACATGGAAGTTGGAGTCCTGAAAACTAGATTTGATGAGGTTCCAATGGAAGGAAGAATTAGTGGGAATGTTTACTGCTCTAGAAGAACTGTTCTCCTACCAAAGGCACAGGTTCGAGTCCCAGTGCGTTTACCAGGAACAGCAAGTCAGGGAGGGCGTCGATGTGTAGTTGTGGAAAAAGTATCCAACGGTAAACCATGGATGGCAACTCGTACAGTGGTTACGAAGATCAATGACGTTACGTATCGGATACGGAGGAATTTACGAAGCCCATGCAAGATTGTTCACGTTGACCGGCTCGCCAAATACCACGGAAATAATGATGCTCGGGACGAGCATGTCTTAGGAGGGGGTAGTGTTACGCCGATGGCATGATAAAAACTACAAATATGATTTTAGACACGTTAGAAGCGTTTTCAGCAGGCTGAAATGCGTTTTCAGGCCGTTTCAGAAGGTCCTCTTTCACATACTACAAAAACAAATATTCACCCCAGATACCGTCGTTTTCAGGCGCCTGAAACATGTTTTCAGGCCGTTTCAGGATACCCTCTATCGGATGGCGCAATAACCTGAAAACCCGTTTTCAGGCGTTTTCAGGACCCCTTTTGGGCCTCTCAAGTACAAATCGGTATATAGCTAAATTCCCCATAGGAGTGAAAGAGAAAGCACTATTAGATAGAGACAGCACGAGAGAATGTTCTGGAAGGATGTGAATGAGACAGCTATAGAGAGAACATTCTGGACGGGTGTGAAAGAGAAACCTGTAGAAAGAGACAGCGATACTCTAGAATGTTCGCGCACCTAACTCGGGAACTTTCTAGAGTCGAATCTTCTCGTACTTTGTAGATTTGAGTGGCTGGTATAAATACACAGCATGACCCGGCCGAGGAGTAGTTTCTATCGAGACAGCGAAGAGCTAACATTAAGAGCGAAGACTGCGAATCGACTGCGAGTTTGAGAGTGTAAAAGTGTACCAGTTTGAAGTGTTAAGTGTGTGACTAATAGTGTTTTAGTAAAGTGTTTGTTCTTTTAATTAGTAATTAAAGTATCAGTTTTAATTAGTGGCTTATTTATACATTTTCTATAAAAAACCCACCCCACGAACGTAACAATACTTACACAACCTCGTATCTGCAAGCTTCTTGAAAAAAACACCCGTATCCAGTCTGAAAGCAAGGTAACATTTTCATTACTTGCTGTAAGATCTCACCGTGTGGTGACGGCAGTAAGAATATATTTCTCACCACCCCAACTCTTCCCGCGGGAGTCGTAAGAGTCGACTAAGGGATTGAAGTGTCTTTGATTTGATTGATGACGGGCAACAGCGTTATCATAGTGGACACATTACTGCGATCGCCAGTCCGCTTGCCCAGCGTGGTGATTATGGGCATTTACCTCCTAATCAGAGTTGGGCATTTCGTAATCAATTCCCGATTACAATATTACTTGATTTTACTTTGTAATGTACTTATGGGTAGCATATTACTTGTAATGTAATGTCGTGAAACGGAATATTACAATGACGTATGAAGGAGTTAGTAATAATCTATAGCATATTAGCATTACTAATACTTTGGAATCAACATGTCGATTCAAAATTACTGGAATCGTTGACCATACTTCTAGATTACTTTTTAATTACTTTAATGTTAGGACGTGCGAATTTTAATATTATTTTCACTCCGAATCGCTAAACTGAAGTGGCAGTGGGCGGGGCACATTGCGCGTAGAACCAATGGCCGTTGGGGCGGGAAGGTTCTTGAGTGGCGGCCGCGTACCGGAAGGCGTAACGTGGGTAGGCCCCCCACACGGTGGACCGATGACCTGGTGAAGGTCGCAGGAGTCCGCTGGATGCGGGTGGCGCAGGACCGGTCATTGTGGCAATCTTTGGGGGAGGCCTATGTTCAGCAGTGGACGTCTTTCGGCTGATATGATGATGATGATGATGATGATGATGATGATACAGGTATGTACAGTCGGAATCCGACTGTAGGGTCCATTAGATCCAAGATGGCGACACATTTTTGCAATTTTTTGTAATTATACTCGATTTCGACTAATTCACATACGTGGAATCCGAATTTAGGGTCCATTTTAAGATCCAAGATGGCGGCACAATTTTTTTCTGTTTTTTTGTCATTTTTGTCATTGTACTCGTTTTCGACTAAAACACATACGAGGAACCCGAATTTAGGGTCCATTTTAAGATCCAAGATGGCGGCACAATTTTTTTTTTGTCATTTTTGTCATTGTACTCGTTTTCGACTAAAACACATACGTGGAACCCGAATTTAGGGTTCATTTTAAGATCCAAGATGGCGGCACAATTTTTTTCTTTTTTTTTGTCATTTTTGTCATTGTACTCGTTTTCGACTAATACTCATACGTGGAACCCGAATTTAGGGTCCATTTTAAGATCCAAGATGGCGGCACAATTTTCTTCTCTTTTTTTGTCATTTTTGTCATTATACTCGTTTTCGACTAATACACATACGAGGAACCCGAATTTAGGGTCCATTTTAAGATCCAAGATGGCGGCACAATTTTTTTCTTTTTTTTGTCATTTTTGTCATTGTACTCGTTTTCGACTAAAACACATACGTGGAACCCGAATTTAGGGTTCATTTTAAGATCCAAGATGGCGGCACAATTTTTTTCTTTTTTTTTGTCATTTTTGTCATTGTACTCGTTTTCGACTAATACTCATACGTGGAACCCGAATTTAGGGTCCATTTTAAGATCCAAGATGGCGGCACAATTTTCTTCTCTTTTTTTGTCATTTTTGTCATTGTACTCGTTTTCGACTAATACACATACGTGGAACCCGAATTTGGGGTTCATTTTAAGATCTAAGATGGCGGCACATTTTTTTTCTTTTTTTTTGTCATTTTTGTCATTGTACTCGTTTTCGACTAATACCCATACGTGGAACCCGAATTTAGGGTCCATTTTAAGATCCAAGATGGCGGCACAATTTTTTTCTTTTTTTTTGTCATTTTTGTCATTATACTCGTTTTCGACTAATACACATACGTGGAACCCGAATTTGGGGTTCATTTTAAGATCCAAGATGGCGGCACAATTTTTTTCTTTTTTTTTGTCATTTTTGTCATTGTACTCGTTTTCGACTAAAACACATACGTGGAACCCGAATTTAGGGTTCGTTTGAAGATTCAAGATGGCGACACAATTTTTAGCAATTTTTGTCATACTAGTTTTTGACTAATTCACGCACGTGGAATCCAAATATTCTATTTTCACTAGGTAGGTCCTTAGATCCTAGATCTTAAATTGACGATAAATTCGTGTATGTAAGAACGACTACAATGTCAATAATTACAAAAAAAAAGAAAAACATTGTACCGCCATCTCGGATGTTAGAATGGACCCGAAAATCGGATTCCACGTATGCGAATTAGTCGGAAACGAGTATAATGATGAAAATTGCTAAAAAAAGTTGCCGCCATCTTGGATCTTAGAATGGACCCGAAAATCGGATTCCACGTATGCGAATTAGTCGGAAACGAGTATAATGATGAAAATTGCTAAAAAAAGTTGCCGCCATCTTGGATCTTAGAATGGACCCGAAAATCGGATTCCACGTATGCGAATTAGTCGGAAACGAGTATAATGATGAAAATTGCTAAAAAAAGTTGCCGCCATCTTGGATCTTAGAATGGACCCGAAAATCAGCTTCCACGGATGCGAATTAGTCGGAAACGAGTATAATGATGAAAATTGCTAAAAAAGTTGCCGCCATCTTGGATCTTAGAATGGACCCGAAAATCGAATTCCACGTATGCGAATTAGTCAAAAACGAGTATAATGATGAAGATTGCAAAAAAAAGTTGCCGCCATTTTGAATCTTAAAAATATACTACATTTTCAGAATACGTTTTTAACATTCATGAAACTGCTAGGATGTCAGATATCAACTAGAATGACATATAAATCAAAAACAATTTCTTCGAGTAATAGTAACAAAATTACTTTGTAAGTAATGCAGATTACAGAAGTACTTGATTACGGTGGATTCAATATTACAGTAGCTGATTACAATACCGATCCCAAAGGAATGGATTACAGGCATAGTACAGCATTACAGTAATTTTTATTATACTAGTAATTCATTACTGAGGAATCGTCATTACTGGAATGTAACCCTGTAATTAATTCCAAAAGGAATTGATTACGCCCAACTCTGCTCCTAATGCGTCTATACGCATAGTTGATGGGAGAGGTCTACGTCCAGCAGTGGACTGAGATAGGCTGATGATGTGCTGTAAGATCTGAGGTTTAGTAAGGTACAGTGACGATTTTCTGCCGGCTTGCAAAAGGATTCAACGCCTCGAGATCTTTCTCTTTCCTCCAAGACGGTGATGACGAAGTCTTTCTTAACCTAATGGCAATGGGACCACCCATTGACCATATTTTTGCAGAAAGCGTCGAAAGGTGCAATTTTTTGTCAATCTGTCTTAACATTGGTCGCTTTCTGCATTGTCATCAAATCGAAGTTGGTTGTTTTCTGCATAACCATTGTCATTAGGTTAAGTTTGATAATATAAGAATCTGATAAACTTGGTAGTTCTAATTTCATAGAGTGTAAGTACAGTAACAGACGTGAACTCGCGAAAGATTTAGATGCTTAGACCATTGTAGATGTAGAGACTGCTGATGAAGGTCATAAGGGCTTGTCCATTAATCACGTCATACTGTATAGGGGTGGGGGTGGGGGTCACCAATTATCACCGTAGGGGGTCATCGGACAAATCACGTGTAATTTTTTGTCACTCTGCTGAACAGCATACTTTTTTAAAACATAACCAGATGTCAAATCCTGAACTGAGTTTTAAAACTTCGCGGACATTTAGCTCGTAGTTGGCAAAAAAGGTTTTCCCATCACGTGTGTAACAAAATACGTAAATTGAAGTGTTATTAAAAGGACTACTTAAGTTGGCAAAAAATTACACGTCATATTGGTTAAAGGGGGGGGGGGGGGGGTCCTGAAAATATCACCAAGTATCACCATGGGGGATGGGGGGGTCTAAAATAGGCCAAAATCGTATGACGTGATTAATGGACAAGACAAGCCCTAAGGTAGACTGCACCATCACTTACCAGCAGGTATGATCGTGGTCAAACGTCTACCTATTATGAATTAAAAAAAAGATATGAAATCTTGAACTATTTGTTGACATTGTCTTTTTTGAAGATTATTAATAATTGCTGCTTATTTCTCTTCCACAGGTATGTCCATCCAAAACCAAGCATCGAAGTTCAGTAAGTCTGTTTACAAAACCTTAGTCATCATTACTACCATTAGGTTCATTATGTTGATGTACATGTATACTTCGCAAATTATCCTTCCCCACAAGGCGCCTTACAAATACGTTGGCAGTTTAATCCGACTAATGCATAGTGTAATTAGTAACACCGGAACTCTTTATTGGCCTTAATAATATATCCTCACTATGACGTGGGTATTCTCTCGTAAAAATTATAATTTTGAATTTTCCGCAGGCAGCTTTTTGATATTAGTTTGTTTTATCTGGCACAGGGACATCTCTTTTACCAACCACATTTTATCGATACATTTTAAAATACAACAAATTAAAGACTGTTAAAATATTAAATGTAGACTGTCTAGGTACTCATAGACAGCAAAAATCTTTTTTAAATTTGAGATGTCATAATATATTACCAAAACGGTCTATTGAGTCATCAGAAAAGGTGCTTCTCGAATATTACACATAAATCGTCTGCCATAGACGTTAAGGCCATGATGATACCAAAGCAAAAATACCTTGTTTACCTAAGCGAACACCGGTCCAATTTTTCGGGCTTATGATATCTGCGGCCCTACCGCGAACTTCGAAATCCGCAAATTTCGAGGATTTGTCTGTCTCACACTAATGACGCCCCTTCGTTGGAGTGACAAAGAAAAATCCTCGAAATTTACGGTACGGTAGTAGGCCAGTTTTAAGGCTAGGTGCCTTTGAGGCTTTGACCATACTCCAAGGGGCAAGCAGTACGTGATAGCCGCCTCCTATCCGAATCCCTTGATTCCCTTGTCCGTCCGAATTGATTCGTACAATCTACGTTTCTTACTTCCAATATATTTGCAGTTAAATTATCTAGAAGAATGAAATATGACCTCGCCACGTATCATTGTTGACATTAATTGGCCAAACCGTAATCATAAATCCAATAGTGTAAAAATCACGTCAATTACCTTTATTGGCCGTAAATTATCGCGGATTGGCAAATGTATTTTAATTAAGTATTGAGTGCGTAGAACTAGAAATAAAGATTTTCTTCGAGCCCTGAGGTGATTTTACGCGACCGTAATAATTGATAACGGTATATAGATTCGGTACGCAAAGCTAAGTGCCATATACATAGAATTTGTAATTGAGATGAATACTTGACATCACACTCGATACACGCACGAAAGCGTGAAATTACCTACATATGCTTTTCAACGGGATTACGAGTACTATATAATTTAGGCACATTGAATTATTGAATTTGACAGAGAATATAGAGATATCAATTTATCAGAATTAGAGACTGTGAGTGTGACTTATATAACTCATATTACAAATTGAAATGAATATCATAGGGCATTGTTACACAAATTACATAGTCTCACGGTATGTTGTTGTTGTTGTTGTTGTATTCTGGCCATTTTTGTCCGCAACTCGACATCAAACGTGCCTAATTTGCGTGGTTCCAACGCTGGCCCAGTACTTGTTGGGGACTTCACATACACCCTTGAATTTCTTCGCAGGTGCATGCAGGTTTCCTAACGATGTTTTCCTTCACCGTGAAGGACTTGTGAATATCAAATGATACTTCGTTCATAAGTTTTTTTTAATAATTCATTGGTACGAGCCAGGGATCGAACCCACGACCGCTACGTAGCAGCCACGGTATGATCAATTAAATCTTGTGTTCAACACATGTCATATTGTTGTAAAATAACATTGATTATCAGATACGTAGAAAACAACCATGACTGAGGAGCAAATATAAAGAGATGCCCGCACCCGTATTCGAACCCGAGACCTCCAGCTTCACAGTCAGGTACACTACCGACTGAGCTACGGAGACTGTCAAATAAATCCTGACACCTACCAGTTACACATTATGTGGATCGATTGATCGGACATAACCGTTGACTTGATATTATGCTAAGCCTGGTTGACACGTAAAGTTTATCTAATCTTAACTACGTACCTGACACTGGCATTTTGATGAACTTTTCTATATTTTATTTTAATTTGAAGATTGCTTCGAAGTCCTCCCATTTTAGAGCACTAATGATATGTGCGTTGATAAACCAATATTTCATATAAATAAAATAAGTAAAAAAAGTTTTAAGTTAAACTGTTTTTATTGCACCAAAAACTAGAAAATAAAAATTTGTTGTAACTAACCGTAGATGCTACTTTTTGTAGATTAGTCATGTGAAACTATTATCGCTGTAGTCTTCCCAAGTCGGATGCTGAAAGCCATGTTTAGCCTCTATGTCAGTGGATTAAGCGTATCCTAATCGGAAATTTTTACCAAACTTAAATATAAACGTGGGGCGTACGCAATTGTGATTAAGTCACTAAGTATAGTTATTTAAGAACACACATAGAAATCAAGACGCAATAGAGTAATAAGTTTTGTTCTGGCCTTGATAAAAGTTATTTACCTCTGTAGAAGTGTTGGAACAGATGAATGATTTATTGCAAAATTAAAGCTACAATTACATATTTTGAACTGGTATGTTTCTTCGTAATAACGCCCCACGTTTTTATTTTAGTTTGGTAAAAGTTTCCGATTAGGATACGCTTAATCCACTGACATAGAGGCTAAACGTGGCTTTCAGCATCCGACTTGGGAAGACTACAGCGATAATAGTTTCACATGACTAATCTACAAAAAGTAGCATCTACGGTTAGTTAGAACAAATTTTTATTTTCTAGTTTTTGGTGCAATAAAAACAGTTTAACTTAAAACTTTTTTTACTTATTTTATTTTCAAGTTTTTAGTGCAACTTATTCTAGATCAAAGGATGTTGTTTGTTATATGCAATACAATTAGGGATGCTAGCGTTTAGCTCTCGCGCTTTAATCACGACACAAACATGTGTAAACGTAATGGACAATATTTTATGTGTAACGAGAGGGGTATCGCTGCTGAATAGATATTTTTTGAAATCCGACACTAAAAAAATGTCAGCTTGAATGCCCGAAGTGTCTCAACTGGACGTGTTATTCATACAATACCTTAGATAACAGAGATCTGACAATAAGGAATATATCAATCAATTTGGTTGAGAAAATCAAGTTTAAAGCGAGGCCCGACAGCTCGCCCTACGCTATGCGATCCACTCACGCTGTCACCCTAACAGCTGGAGGGCCGCAGGCCCGACGGCTCGCCCTACGCGGTCCAATTACGCTGTCACTCGATAGAGCTGTTAAGCTGATAAGCTACGCGATCCACTCACGCTGTCAGTTTATCGGCCAGAGGGCCGCAGACCCGACGGCTCGCCCTACGCGATCCACTCACGCTGATGTCACTCTATCAACTGGAGGGCCGAAGGCCAGACGGCTCGCCCTACGCGATCCACTCTCGCTGTCACTCTATCAGTTGGAGGGGCGCAGGCCCGACGGGTCGCCCTACGCTACGCGATCCCCTCACGCTGTCAGTTTATCGGCCAGAGAGCCGCAGGCCCGACGGCTCGCCCTACGCGGTCCACTCACACTGATGTCACTCTATCAGCTGGAGGGCCGAAGGCCCGACGGCTCGCCCTACGCGATCCACTCACGCTGTCACTCTATCAGCTGGAGGGCCGAAGGTCCGACGGGTTGCCCTACGCTACGCGATCCACTCACGCTGTCACTCTATCAGCTGGAGGGCCGCAGACCCGACGGGTCACCCTACGCTACGCGATCCACTCACGCTGTCACACTATCAGCTGGAGGGCCGCAGGCCCGACGGCTCGCCCTACGCGATCCACTCACGCTGTCACTCTATCAGCTGGAGGGCCGCAGGCCCGACAGCTCACACTACGCGATCCACTCACGCTGTCACTCTATCAGCTGGAGGGCCGCAGGCCCAACGGCTCGCCCTACGCGGTCCACTCTCGCTGTCACTATCAGCTGGAGGGCCGCAGGCCTGACGGGTCGCCCTACGCTACGCGATCCACTCACGCTGTCAGTTTATCGGCCAGAGAGCCGCAGGTCCAACGGCTCGCCCCACGCGGTCCACTCACGCTGATGTCACTCTATCAGCTGGAGGGCCGAAGGCCCGACGGCTCGCCCTACGCGATCCACTCACGCTGTCACTCTATCAGCTGGAGGGCCGAAGGTCCAACGGGTCGCCCTACGCTACGCGATCCACTCACGCTGTCACACTATCAGCTGGAGGGTCGCAGGCCCGACGGCTCGCCCTACGCGGTCCACTCACGCTGTCACTCTATCAGCTGGAGGGCCGCAAGCCCGACAGCTCACCCTACGCGATCCACTCACGCTGTCACTCTATCAGCTGAAGGGCCGCAGGCCCGACGGGTCACCCTACGCTACGCGATCCACTCACGCTGTCACTCTATCAGCTGGAGGGCCGCAGGCCCGACGGGTCGCCCTACGCTACGCGATCCACTCTGTCAGTTTATCGGCCAGAGGGCCGCAGTCCCGACGGCTCGCCCTACGCGGTCCACTCACGCTGATGTCATTTTATCAGCTGGAGGGCCGAAGGCCCGACGGCTCGCCCTACGCGATCCACTCACGCTGTTTTCGTCCAATATTCCGCAGGGTTTGAAGACGAAAGTCTTTGACCAGTGTATGTTGCCAGTGATGACCTACGGTACTAAACCGTGCTCGCTTACAATGGGCCTTATAAGGCTATGCTAGGAGTCTCCCTGCGATATTGGATTAGAAATGAGACCATCCGCAGCAGAACCAAAATAAAGGGGAGGCCTATATTCACCAGTGAACGTCTTTCAGCTGATATGATGATGATGTATGTATGTATGTAAATTCTTTATTGTACACAAAAAAAAAACAGGTAAAAGATGATTGAGATGATTATGATAATGAAATCCGTATGTTTCTACTAAATGTCTAAAGCAGTAGGTAGGTACTTCAAAATCTACAGATCGCTAAACCTAGCGGTTGTGGCAGGCAGTAACACTGGAGTATCAGATGTGAGGAGTTGGACGTTAGTATTAAATTCGCATGTTTCTACTTAATATCTAAAGAACTTCTTTAAAATCAAGAAATCGATAAAAGATAAACCTTGCGGTTATTGTGGGCAGTACTGCAGCATCAGGAGTGAGGAGTTGGAAGTCAAGATCAGGCTGTTAGTATTTGATTATGCCAAACATGCTATATTTTCCTTTTCACGTGTCTAACACTCTCGGTTAAGGTAAGCAGTACGTCTGCAGCATCAGGCTTTGAGGGTACAAGGATACAAATATTATAATATTGCATTGTCATGGGGACTTGACACGAGTTCCAAATTTCATTAATTTCGGTGCAGTAGAAGTGGTCGAAAAATCGATCACAAGATTTGAAGCATCGACGACAGTTGATACGCGGTGAAGTTAATAAAAACCGTTTAATAAAAATAGAGATTTGTTCAAATTAACAAGATTCGATACTACAAAATCTCAAACATTTGGCGTTGAATGAGTATTTACAACGACTGCCTGACCTTCGAACCCAGAGAAGAAACTAGGCCATACCAGGATTAAGTTGGCTTCCACACGACATTTAATACTACCGATACTTAAAGCGATAAATAAGTGGTATTTATCTTCATCATCATCAACAGCTATCTCAGTCCACTGCTGGACGTAGGCCTCTCCTATGAACTATGCGTATGGGCGCATTAAATTCCCATAATCGCCACACTGAGTAACCGGATTAAAATACATCATTAATCTTATGTAAACGAATGGTCAATGACACTTCAAACCCTTTGTCGACTCTTACGACACCCACGGGAAGAGTTGGGGTGGTGACAGTAGGTATTCCTACTGCCGTCATGATGTATATCTATGCATATCTGTGTGGGCGCGCTGTCGCTCCCCGCACACCCCTGCAGAACCAGTAATAAACGGACCATCAACCGAGCTGCCGTGTCTGATTATTTACCCACAAATACCTTACTGGCGACGAATCTACCCACGCGCAAAAAAAAAATTGTGAAAATGTCTTGCATCGGAAGTCTTACGATTTTCGACCACAATTCTCAAGAGTGGAAGATATTTCTTGGAAGATTACAGCAGTACATCATATTAAACTCTGTTGAAGATGTAAAAAAGGCACCGTTATTACTCACTCATCTAGCAGATGAGACTTATCGGCTGGCTACGGATCTGGTGCATCCGAAGCAAGTGGAGGAGGTGGCGTTTGACGCTTTAGTGGAGGTCCTAAACAAGCATTTCTCGCCGAAAAGATGTACCTTCGCCGACAGGGAGAAGTTTTTCGACGCGAAAAGAATGACAGGAGAAAGTGTCGAGGGATGGGCGGCGCGCGTTCGCGGGTTAGCCGTACACTGCGAATTCGGTAGTGCACTGGATATGCTTTTAGTCAATCGTTTTGTGCTAGGCATGACCGTAGGACGCGAACGTGACCGCTTATTCGAGCAGGACGCGACCACGCTTTCATTTGCAAAAGCATTAGAGGTGGCACAGCAGGCAGCGAGTGCGCGCCATGCCCGGGCTGCGGCGGCGACCGCAGAGCCGGCGTCGGCGGCGCTTGTCAAGGAGGAGCCGGTGTACCGGGTGAGCGGGGCCACGGCGAAGACTAGCTCTGCTGCCGACCGCGGGCGAGAGGTTCGCAGGTGCACCGTGTGCGGCTTAAAAAATCATGATGCTGACCAGTGCAAGTACAAAAGTTACCGTTGTCAAAAGTGCGGTGTAATAGGCCATTTACACCGTACAAAAGTAAAAAAGTGTGCAAGAGTAAGTTTTCGCGAGTGAACAATATCGTTGAAAAAAATAGTGACAATTCGATGGAAATCCCGTGCTGCGAGGAATGTCAAAACTATAGTTTAAGGTACGTTTCAACAAAACCAATTCAAATACAATTAAATCTAGGGGGTAAACGTGTTACTATGGAATTAGATTCCGGTTCTGGTAGTTGTGTTATTGCGGATTCGATGTATTATAATATTTTTCCCGAGTACCCGTTACGGCCTAGCATTATCAATATGTATTTTTAATATTTTTATAACGGACATAGAATCGCACCCCTAGGCTGTTTTAACATAGATGCTACTTTTAAAAATATAACTAAAAATATTACTATTTATGTTGTCGAAAATGGGGGTCCCGGCTTGTTGGGCCGTGATTTTATGTCCGCCTTCGGTATAAAATTTACTATTACAATAAACAGAATAAGTGAAGATAAGGATGTTAACCTATTGTTGGAACAATACCCTGACTTATGGCAGGACGAGCTTGGGGCATTTAATAAGTTTAAAGTAATTTTAACATTAAATGAAAAGGCTATACCTAAATTTTTTAAGCCTCGGCCGATACCATTTGCCCTAAGAGAGAAAGTAGAAGCTGAACTAGACCGATTAGTAGGGTTAGGTATTTTGGTACCCGTCAACCACTCCCAGTACGCTACCCCGATTGTCCCAGTCCTTAAATAGAATGGCAAGGTAAGGATTGCGGGGGATTTTTCAGTTACGTTAAATAAAGATTTAGTTATAGATAAGTACCCGCTACCGCGTATAGAGGAGGTATTCGCGAAGCTCGGAGGCGGCGAGCATTATAGTTAGGGCCTGCTCCCGGTTCTCTCAGTACCGGGAATTTCCCGGTACTCCCGGTACCGAGAGAACCGGTACTGAAAATAATGTCCCGGTTCTTTCCCGGTACTATGTTAAATAAACAAGATGCGTGTTTTTTTAGAGCTGTGTAGTGTATTAATTAACGAATATAGAGATTATGTTTTTAACTCTTATGTAGCTGTGATCGTGTAAAGCACACCGAGTGCTTTTGTGTGTATACATTTTTTTATATTTAATGTAAAACATTTATACATAATACAATTAATACATAAAATGGATAAAATCCATAGGTATATTATACCTCTGTAGTCCTATCCACAAGAAAAGCTCTATTTAAATTATGACATGTATGATGATGACAGATGTATGGACTAGAAATCTCTGTACCTTCTATGCCTGTCCACAAAAAAAAAAACTATCTTTGAATTATGACATTTTGATGTTGACTAATATATACCAATATTAATAATATCAAATTTGTTGATTTAAACTTTCACGATTATCACTCATATTTTACAGACGAAAAGTACGTGAAGCTATTGAAATTAAGAAACATCGGAATTTTAATCAAAATGAGGGACAAGGAATCTCGTCCGCGTGGAATCCCGTGATTTACAAATGTAAGCGTGGTGAAACATCCATTTTTAAGCCATTGGATGTTGTGAGTGTTGTGTGTAGGCCTAGTGACAACCCTAGCCTAGAAGTGAATAATCAAGATCAAGTGCGGGTAGTTCGAAAAACCCGCGCAGCTCGAAGGTGTTGATACATTCTCTCGCCAGTCTGCCTGCGACCACGGGTGTAACGTCATGCCCGAAACGTCAGGATATAATTAAACGTAAGTTTACGCGATTAAGACCCGTTTGTCTGTAAAATATGAATATCAAATTTGATTGTTTATTTATAGGGGTAATATTATTTCTTGTTCAGATCAACAGATCAGCAAAGCAAACATATTTTGCAAGAAATTAGTAACTCTGGCACATTTTATGGATTTAAATACTATTCTAAATGCAAATACGATCGTTTTGTTTTTTGAAACGTACAATTGTGCAGTGTAGTTACATTTCAGAATCTAAACTGCCACATTCCGTATTGCGTTTCCTTTGTTTATAAATAATACATACACATTTATTTAATTCAAAACAGCCACATGTACAAATATGACACCTGTGATTGATAGACCCGAATATATTTTTAATTCAAAAAGTTGCATATCCAAATACTTACCGCAGTTTTTTTAAAAAAAAATTCAATTTAATAGGACCAATTTTAAAATCTAAACCGCCACATTTCGTATTGTGACTCCTTTTTATATAAAGTAACACAATATTTACATACTTATTTTATTCAAAACAGCCACATATACAAATATGGCAGTTTTCCTTATAGCATTCTTAGCATAATCACTTCATCACTTCTTTTTTGGATGTATGGCACTTTTTCCCAAAAATGTCATGCGTTTTGGTCAACGGTCGAGTCGCAACTGACTAAATAATGGTTTAGCACTGAAGTTAGTAATGAAAGCGTGATAGTGCAAAAAGGGTACCTGCATAATTTTGATACTTTCTAACGACAAATCGACAGGTGTCTTAGTGCCACGTAAAACATTAGTGTTTTAATGTCGTTTTTGCAATAAAATATTTTTTCATGGTTTTTTACTTGTTTTCTACTTTAATGGACGATATATAGTTTGTGAGTTTTGTGACATTTTCATAAAGGTACAACATTGTCACTTAAGCACAAGGACGCTCTAATTCGTGTAAAAATACGAGCAAATTTCGTCCAATGGTACAGTCAAATACAAAATAAGGGGTATACAAAAACGTTCAAAAATAATATAACTAATAACTATTTGTATCCTTATTGTGTAATAAATAAATATATATAAATAAATAATAATAATAATGTCCCAGTGCACTCTAAATCTGTGTAATAAGAACGTCGTAACATATTTATGAACGGATTCTTTCGATACTTATTTTTGCACTTGACTGTACGCGAATTTGAAAACGTCACATTTAATACTATAAGCGCTGCATTACGGTTTATTTATAATTCTTTGTTCAACAAACAATTTAGTAATAAAGTCAAGTCATACGCCGATGGAAGAACCGGACAGAACCGGGAGTCCCGGTACTGGTACCGCTCGGTACCGGGAAGTGAAAATCTCAGTACCGGCCCCGGTACTGCAGGCCCTTATTATAGTAAAATAGATTTGAAAAACGCCTACAATCAATTCATATTAAGTGATGAGTCCCAGGAGCTCACTACCATTAATACCCCAAAGGGATTATTTAAATATACGCGTCTCGTATATGGTTTAGCCAATGCGCCGGCAATATTTCAAAAAGCCATGGAGACGTTACTGTCGGGAATAGATGGAGTGAGCTGCTGGCTGGACGATATCTGTGTTACAGGGCCCAACAAAACAATACACCTAGCGCGGTTACGGGAGGTATTAAATAGACTGGATAAATCCGGCCTTCGCTTACAGAGGGAAAAGTGTGAGTTTTTTAAAAATAGTGTCACATATTTAGGTTACTCCATAAGCAGAGAGGGGCTCCAGACCTGCACGCAAAAGGTAAAAGCAATAATGAATGCACCGGAACCCACAAATGTCACCGAGGTTAAACGGTTTTTAGGTATCGTTAATTACTATAGGAATTTTATACCGAACGCGTCTAGTTTGCTGAGTCCGCTGCATGAATTATTGCGTTCGGGCGCAACGTGGGAGTGGGGCGAGCGCCAGCGCCGGGCGGTGCGCGCCGTGCGGCGCGAGCTGGCGTCGGAACGTGCGCTGGCGCACTTCGAACCGGGCGCGCAGCTCGTACTGGCGGCCGACGCCAGGCCCGCGGGGCTCGGCGCGGTGCTCTCCACGCGCGACGCCGCAGGACGCGAGAGGCCCCTGGCTTTCGCTTCCAGGTCGCTAACGACCAGTGAACGCAACTACAGTCGAATAGAGAAGGAGGCGACGGCCCTCATTTTCGCGGTAAAAAGGTTCCATCAGTACTTGTACGGTCGTAGCGAACCGTTCATTCTCAAGACTGACCACCGACCGCTGGTGTCGATTTTTAACAATAAGAACGGTATTTCCACCACGACCGCCTTAAGACTACAAAGGTATGCAATTATTTTGTCCGCGTACAATTATGTAGTACAATATATATCTAGTGACAATAACTTGGTCGCCGATTATTTTTCTCGTGCGCCGTTAGCCGAAACTACTTGTGATAGTGATAAGCGGTTCGATACGTTTAACTCGTTACATTTCTTGAACGCGATATCACCTGCGGTAACGTGCGATGAAATAATTCAGGCCACCGCAAAAGATACCGTATTGAAGATAGTCATACAGTACATGCAACAAGGTTGGCCGCGAAAAATTAATTGTGACCAAATTCGACCTTATTTCCAATGTAAGACGGATCTACAATTAGAAGGCGGAACCTTGTTACGGGGTCACAGGGTCGTCATTCCGACGACACTTAGGGAGCGCATGTTGAATGAACTCCATAGTACGCACCTAGGTATAGTTAAAATGAAATGTAACGCTAGGAGTCGAATGTGGTGGCCGGGAATCGATGCCGATATCGAGCGCTGTAGCGGCGCGTGCGCCACCTGCATCTCGCTCCGCGCCAAGCCGCCGCGCGAGGCGCCGGCCAGCTGGCCGCGCCCGCCCGGCCCGCGGAACCGCGTACACTTTGATTACATGACAGTGGGACAACGGGTATACTTGGTAGTGGTCGATGCGTATAGCAAGTGGTTAGACTGCTTGTACATGAATAATGGCACGGCTACACGAGCGCTTATTTCAAAGTTGACACAGTTATTTTCATATTTCGGGTTACCGAACGCATTAGTTTCTGACAATGACGTCAAAATTAATTGCACTGAGTTTAGGCAATTTTGTTCCAACAATGGGATTAAGTATATGAATTCTCCTGTGTACCACCCGAATAGTAACGGCCAAGCCGAAAATATGGTAAAAAATTGTAAGCACATGATTAAATGCATATTAAAAGAAAATATGTCTCAAGAAAAATTAAATGATGCATTGTATGGATATTTGTTTAGTTATAGGAATACGGTGCACTGTACAACTGGAACCACTCCCGCCAAGTTAATGTTCGGTAGGCATTTACGGTCGCGACTTGATTTAATTTCACCATCTGATAATGCGCACGTGCCAGCCCCGCCGCCAGAACATCGCCGATGTTTCGACCTCGGAGATCGAGTTTGGGTCAGGTGGTACAGTGCACGAGTCGAAAGCTGGAAATTGGGGGTACTAAAGGAGCGAGTAGGCAATAAAATGTTTAAAATATTAATATTCGAATATGATTCTTATTGTGTTCGCCATATGGATCAATTGTTAAAATACAAAGGCTCTAATGATTGTATACCGACTATGAATGAGTGTGTATCTATGTCAGATACACTTGTCGAGTCGCCTTCATTTCCAACTTCGCCCGAGTCCGAACCCACGGTTGAGACTAGTGTTCCAGAACCGGTTAGGGTATATAATGATGATGAGGTGGTGGAAGTGGATGATTCCAACATTTCCAACACTGAGATGGGTCACGAGACACGTGTGGAGGAGGAAATGTGGGCAGACTGTGACGGCGAGGACGGTGCCGCGCCCGCGCCCCCCGCGGGTGCCGCCCCCGCGCCCCCCGCGGGTGCCGCCCCGTGCTCGCCAGCGGCGGCCGACGCGGCCGGTGTCGCGGGGCCGTCAACAAGGCGTGAATTGCGTCCAAGAAAGGACATTAATTATAAGGTTTAACTAAGTTGTTTTTCACCGATGGTATTACATATGGTTTGTAAAGTATTTATTTCTTTGTTGTTAGATTTCAAGAATAGTGTGGGAGGAATGATGTATATCTATGCATATCTGTGTGGGCGCGCTGTCGCTCCCCGCACACCCCTGCAGAACCAGTAATAAACGGACCATCAACCGAGCTGCCGTGTCTGATTATTTACCCACAAATACCTTACGTCAACACGCAGCAAAAATGGCAATTGGTATTACCTACACATTTCAAAACGACCACAATTCGATTTCAATCTAATTCGATTGGATTTCAATTAATAAGCGGCATTTAAACTTGTTCGTTCGCCGCATGCAAACATTGTTGGTTGCCGGGGGCAACCTCGTCGACCACATTAGGCGCATTTGCCGCTTTAGTATGATTAGTGCCACATAAGAACTCATGATCGCCGAGTAAAGGGTTGAAGAAGTCAGTGTGGCTGAAATCGGCCACTAGAATAGCACGATTTACAACCGAACACGAGTATTTAGATCTACCATATAATATTGATGAAATGACTTTCCAACATTCCAGCAATTTTATTTTACCGACTCCGCGAAGATAGCTTTTTTTTTAAATATTGGCACAACAGTGGTTCCACTCCACCTGCTATGCTATTCTCTTATTCACACATTCGACGCTGCGTTCGTCAACGAGCTCGACGCCGAGACAGCCTTGTCTAAAATCCTAGCTGTTTTATTTGACATTAGGAATCGAGGCTGTGAGCGAGGTTGTGGGCGAGTTCGTCGCTGTTTTTCGTTAGAGAATACAAAGTTCGTACGTTAAACGTCAAACTCTCGACGCAGTGTAGTTCCAGCTCACGCCGCATTCGTCGCCGAGCACTAGTATCGTTTATAGTACATTAGTGAATACCATTTTTAGACTCGACGCTGCCGCAGCGCTGACACAGCGCTGACAGCAAGGCGGTTTCCTTAGTGAATAACACTGCTGATCGTAAGTGAAAAGTGGCGCCCAAATCGCGGCGGCAACGAACGGGAGACCAGCAGTAACCTATCAGTTGCCACCGCATTTGCAACAATGCCGAAATATCGAGAATTTATTTCATCAAATTTACACGGTAAATACCCCGTTTTAAATCAGAATTAGGACTACTATTGAAGCAAAATATTCATTGTTCATCCCTGCGTCCATGCATAATTGAACGCTCCCGCGCCGCCGTTTATCGCTGTTAATGCTCATTGAAAATTAAACGGTAATTGTGTATGTCTGTCAGGATATCAGCGCCTTCCGTTCTTTCTTCTCAAAAAATTGTTCCTAGCATGGATTACAAACGATTTTCACTCATATTTAAATACTGTCGTGTCGCGACTTTTAGTCCAGTCAGATGCCTGCGTCTACAATAGTCGTTCCATGGACAAGTCACTCACTATTCGGGAGTCATATTACTACGAGGGTTACGCCTGTCTAGTAGCAGTACCATGAGTTGGCAAGCAACGGTTACGTTAGGATTTATTCAAAACGTAAAGCATTGTATCGCGATCGCACTTACATATTGGATCGAGCGGCTTGCTTTACGTATCGAGAAAAACCTAACGTAACTGATACTTACAAAGTCATGGTACGGCTAAATGACGCAGCTTGAACATTCAATATCAATTTTAGAATTATAACTAACGACATATAAATATTATCGAACCGGGGTTACTCACGTATGGGTCGAAACATGTTGAGCAATCATCGACTTAAATACGTGAATAACCCGGTTCGATAATATTTTAATATTCTATATCAATCTTCAGTTGTCAACATTTTTGTGGTTTTGTCGTCGGGTATGATGAGTGTAGGTAACTGCCGAAAGAGTAATTTAAAAGTTAGTTTCTTACAGTTACAAAATACCTGCGAATCGACTTACCTATTTTTTTAATTTATACATGGAAGATTATAGAGACTCTTTTATATATAGGTAATTGAACAGTTTACCGGTGGTCATTCGAAACGAAAGGATAATAATAGTTATTGTTAGTCTATCAGATCAGGATACCTTGTAACGAGGGGCTGTCCCTTCTGCTTCACGAAACAATTCCTTTTAGCTCGTGTCTGCCGACCTGTCCGTTGAACCTTTATTTAATATCAATCTCCATTTGGTGACATTTACACTAAATAGTAATAGTATCTACTTGTAAAATTTTGCTGCTATCTGAATCCTCCGGTTTTGGGTGAGGCAGCCGACGATAGCTTGCAAAAATGTAGGCCCGTATACGTAATATAGTTTTATATGAACAGTACAGCCAAAGGCAAAAA
>JALPQI010021779.1:5000-18071 GCA_025490895.1 Thaumatotibia leucotreta
TTTAAAGAATTGTTGCCCCGTTTTTTCAGTGCTGTTTTCATTTCTCTAACTTCAGTAGTTTTTAAGATATTAATTTTTTAGTAGTTTTTGTAAGTTCGAAATTTCAACCATCTCCCATTTTGTCATTTATTAGTATTTTTCTCATCTGTTTTCACATTTTAGTAGATCTTTATACACATTAAATTACCCTGCTGTTAAATCTTGAAATTTTTCACACGCATTATACAAATATTTTCAGAAACTCCCAAATTTTTCGGCGCCTGCAAGAAGTGTCTTAGCAACGCACTTTGAGCTTCAATATCTTTGCTCCCAAACGGTCAATTTCCGATTTTATTTCTTTAATCAATAGCTCTCATTAACATCTCCATCTTTTATTCACACCGGTTTCTTACGAATTGCTTTTTCATTCCGTAAATTCATATTTTCCAGAAATTAAAAAGTCCATAGAAATAAATTTATATCTCCGTTATTTACAAACGTAAAAATCTGTTATTTGGCACAAATATAGACCTATACAAGACCTATTTTTTAAGCCCTTATTTATAATTTTCAGAGCAATAGTTAACCCAATATTAATTTCTAAAATTTCTTAATATTTGCGATGTATGGAATGTACAGAACACCTCCCCAATCGCCTCACAAAGCCCGTGGAGCTCAGGGAATAAGCTCTACACAACCACAACAGGAACAAACCCCCCAAGCGCCTCAGGAGGCTGAACTGGGGTCGCAAAATTCTGCCCCAGAGCGAGCTGGAGTTGCGGGAGAGACACACAACGTGACCTTCACAGTCGAAAATCGTTCGGACGTCTTGCTCCCTCCCGCAATAGCTGACCAACTCGTCCAGACTGGCACATTGCCACCCAGACCTCCCGTCACAGTGCAGGATAAACCTGCAGCCACACCACAAAGGACATCGGAGCGGGCGACCCTCGGGGCGGCACCGGCGAACCTCACGCCGGATGCCCCGAGCCTTGCAGAAACCTCCGAGATGGACAGGCTGTGGCTCAGCGGAACTTCAACAGACGGAGGTCGAGCGTCACGTCTCTGGACGCTTCTCAAGCCTAGTCTGGATGAGATACACACACAGCTCCACGCAAACAAAAGTGTGACCAAACATAACCGAATCGCAATCGACAAGTGCGTTAATGACCTGCGAAACCACATCCAAACATATATTCGGGAAGTTGAAACGCTGGGCGCGGAGAACACACCATACATTACCTCTCCCGGCAGGCCCTCCTTTAATCATCTCAACACCCGCACTATCAGTGTACAGACTGACGGAGACGATGCATACGTCACCACCAACGCCTCAACGGTCGCAGTGATCAAAGCTGCCATCCGAGAGGAGTTGGGAGAGTTCACCGCCCGTCACCATCACGCACCCACCACTGCCCCTCCTACACCTATCACCCTGAACCCTCCAGAAACCTATGCCAGTAAGGCAGCTTCAAAACCAATACGTCGGGATAACGCGAAGGAACCTCGTCCTCCCCAACGTGCAAACCTCCCATCTAGCAGACCGGCAATTATTATCGCCCCTAAAAAACCCGTCAAGTCCTCATCAGAAACCCTCCAGGCCTGGAGGAGTACTGTTTCCTTCCGCGATATGACCTTCGCCCCAGCTGCCGCCAAGTTCGTCTCGAACAACAAAGTCCGGGTTGAATTTGACAACGTCGTTCAACGGGACGCGGCACTGGCAAAATCAAACTCCGTACATAGCGACGTCACCGCCGAACCGGCGCGCACTCTCAAACCGTCGGTCATCATCAAAGGAATCAGTGCAGACACACCTAAGGACCTGTTGGCGGAGATTATTCTCCAACAAAACCCCGACATCAAAAGCAAGGCCTTATCGGACTCTGATCTTGTCTACCAATTCAGCAGAGGTAACCGCAAATCCCATCTCTACAATGCGGTACTAATCGCCTCCCCAGATGTGTACAAAGCAATAGTTACAGTAGGCAAGGTCAACATTGACCACCAGAGGGTACACGCATGCGAACACGTCCCTCTGCTGCAGTGCTTTAAGTGCCTGCAATATGGACATACTAAAAAACACTGCAAGGGCTCCATTGCGTGCTCCCACTGTGCTTCCGTAGAGCACGAATTCGCACGCTGCCCCGTAAAGGACTCCCCCAACGCACTCAAGTGCTTTAATTGCACTCCCTCACAGCGCAACACCAACTCCCGCTCTCCTGCCGCCCCCTCCTCTTATCAGCACAGCGCCACCTCCGTCACCTGCCCACTCCGAGCCCTTATGGAATCCAAAGTTAAATCGCGTATAAATTATGGATCATAGAAACTTACAGGCACATGTCAATCCACCTAAAAATACATTCAATGCACTTCAAATCAACCTGGGCCACGGCAGGAACGCTTACCAAGAAATGGCGGTGTATCTCAGTAGCCAAGACGCCTGCGATTTCGCTTTCATCAGCGAACCATACATCCCAGCCGGAAGTAACACCATGAGGGACGTACCAGGATACATCACCTACCAGTTTCCCTCCCCTGACAGAAAGGTCAAAGCTGCTCTTCTCGTTAAAAGTTCCGGGGTCAGTACCCTGGGCATTACTAAGTTCGCAACTCCCAACCTCAGCATCGTCCAACTGACGCAGAAAACCGGCAGGAAGGTCCTCCTGTCGTCCATTTATGTTGAGCCCAGGACTGACCCTCATAACACCCTGAAACAGCTTGAGGAATTCCTCAATGACACGACCGAAGCTCTGCACATCATCGGGGGGGATTTTAATGGCTGGCATCCTTCATGGGGATGCAAACTACCAAACGCCAGAGGTAACCTCATTGCCGACCTTATTATATCGCACGACCTCACTATCTGCAATATCGGCACCGACCCTACATTCGAAACCGTTACCCACGGCCTCCCGCGGGCTTCAATAGTAGATATAACTTTAATAAGAAACCACTCCCGTTGTGGACAGAACCAAACAGATATCCAAAACTGGCGCGTCAACTCCAGTATTTGCCCCTCCTCTGACCACAATGCCATCACCTTCTCTATCCCGCTCTTTAATAACAACGATTCCAAATTTAGTAAAAAACTAAAGTTGTCTACCTTTAGATATAATACTACCAGTGTCAAGTGGGATGCCCTCAAAGAGGAATTCCGGGCCAGCTTAGCCAATAAAATCCCCAGCACTGCAGAGATTCACCACTGCACCAAAGAAGAACTTGATCACATCATAAAAGCCACCACCGTCGCCATACAGACTACATGTGATGAACTTCTGCCCCGCTCCAAAAAACCACCCAGCCGCCCCCTTTGGTGGAGTGATGACCTAACTGCGCTAAAAGCACAGGTTATTAAAAACCATCACCAACTTAGTAAGGCCGTAAAGCGGGGTCTTCCGATCACCGAAATCGTCCAGGAGAGGGACAAGTTAAGAAAGCAGTACTCTGACGCGTGCTGTGCTGCTTCCACTGCAACCTTTCGAGCTTTCTGCGAGCGGCAGGGGAAAGAAGATGTTTGGTCCATAACCAACCGCATTATGCGCACCAAACCTATTACCCAACCCCCTGCCACTCTTCTTCTCCCTGATGGCAGCTACACCACCGACTCTAAGGACACCGCCGAGAACCTCCTCAAAATATTCTACCCTGATGACGATCCGCAGGAGGACACTAACCAGCAGAGAGATGTCAGAGGACAAGTGGATCACGTGCCGGAACACCTGGACGAGCCGCCATTCACTAAGACCGAAGTCCTCGAGACTCTTAAAACTATTGGTCACAAAAAGGCCCCCGGTGCCGACCACTTGACTTCTGACATCTGCTACCAATTCGCCGAATGCTTCCCCGACGTGATCACCAGCATCATGAACAGGTGCTTGTCACTAGAATACTTCCCGACCACCTGGAAGTCTACAGTCACCAAAATTATACCAAAGCCGAATAGGGATGACTACACCAAGTCATCATCCTACCGGCCTATTGGTTTGGTGAAGGTGTTTGGCAAGCTTCTGGAGAAGCTGATCATAAACCGGCTAACCCACCACCTCCACCTCAAGGGCAAAATTGTACGTCGGCAGTACGGCTTCCGCCTACAAACGAACACCACGACTGCCATCCAAGACGCTCTCGACATCGTATTAAACGCCAAGAACACCGGCGAACACGTTCTGGCCGTCTCGCTCGACATTAAATCGGCGTTCGACATGGCGTGGTGGCCTGCAATCTTCACGAGACTACAGCACAACGACTGTCCGCGTAACATTTATCAGATGTTACGAAGTTACGTCACGGACAGGTCAGTCTCCGTTAACTTCTCGGACTGCTCAGCGAGAAAGGTGATGACCAGGGGATGCGTCCAAGGATCGGTCGTCGGGCCGATCTTATGGAACTTGATCTTGGACGAGCTCCTCGAAACCGAGATGCCCCCGGGCTGTCACCTTCAGGCCTACGCTGATGACGTGCTTTTGATCTGCAGCGCCAAATACGTCGAAGACCTAGAACGCCGCACCAACCAAGCCGTCGAACGCATTGTGGAGTGGGGAAACAGTGTGAAGCTCACGTTCGGATCCGACAAGACACGTGCAATTGCCTTCACTAACAAGGCAGCCAAGACCCGCATCTTATGTGAAGGTTCCCACGTCTCCTTTGTCCCTCACATTAAATATCTTGGAGTTTTCATAGACAGCAGGCTGAAATTTGTCAAACATGTGAACTACGTTACAGACAAAGCCAAAAAGCTGTTTATGAAGCTCCAAGCATTCATACGCCCAACCTGGGGAGTCCACCCAGAGAACATCAGGACCATATACTACGGAGTCATCACTCCGATCATCACTTACTCGGCTTCCATCTGGGTGGACGCCCTAAAGTTCAAGTGTGTCGAGAGCAGATTGCTTTCACTACAGCGACTATTCGCCATCAAAATCATTCGGGGATTCAAGACCTTGAGCACTATACTCTCCATCACACTTGCCAAACTGCCACCTTTACCAGCGCGCATAGCGTGTACTGCGGAAGTGGAGAATGCCAGGCGATCTGGGCACGCCTCCTACCTCCCACAGGACCTCCCAATCGAGCGCCTAGCAGCTCCGTCGGAGCTTCTTCATCCATCCAATAGAGTCACTATTCCGTTTACCGAAGTAAACAATATCGCCGAACACGACGAAACAATAATTACTCATACACTCACCACACCTGACACTTGGAGAACATACACCGACGGAAGTAAGAGCGAAGACGGGGTTGGAGCAGCCTTTGTGATCGTCAGACCCGACCACCCGACGATCACTAAGAAACATAAACTCCACGACTGCTGCTCTGTTTTCCAGGCGGAGCTCGTCGCAATCAGGGAATCCCTCACTTATGCCTACAAACACCATCCACGCGAGCTCCTCCTGTTCTCAGACAGCAAGTCCTCACTCATGGCAATAAAGGACCCCAACAACTTCAACAACATCGTTGTTCAAATACATACATTAATTCACACACACCCAAACACATCAACACACTTTTTCTGGGCTAAAGCACACTGCGGAATACCGGGGAATGAGCTTGCTGACCAAGCAGCCAAGGAAGCCGCAAAAGCTCACAAGACTCCCACCTTCGACAAAATTCCAATATCGCACGTCAAACTACATAATTTGAAAACACTTGAATCAGCATCCGCCAACTTCTATAATAATAACAATAAATGTGAATATACCAAGTCCATGTTCCCCACACACCAACTCCTACAAGATTTCGTCTCAAAGTTTACTCCCGATTTCCATCTCACTCAATACCTCAGCAATCACGCTTTCCACAAAGAATATCTCCACCGCTTTAACATCACAACAAATAATCATTGTCCATGCGACAATACAACGCCAATGAAGCAAACCTTCGCACATCTTCTCAACGAATGTCCAAAATTCGCCCGCCAACGCCTCGATCACTCTATCATTTGCCAAAACTTCAGCGTGGACCCTGGAAACATTCTCGAATGTGCCTCCAGAGAATCCACAGCTGAGAGTTTCATAAATCTTCTCAAATACATAATTAACAACCTTAAATCTTTTAATTCTACATAATACTCAAGTAACATAATTTCTCCTTAAACTTGTCCTTAACTTTATCTTAACAGAATAACAAACAAAACATAAGTTACTAAGACCTAACCCATGGCTGAGCACAACGTGTAAACCGTTAGCACCGCGTGCTCAAATGCTTATCGCCAATCCGTACGAATGGGGTAAAATTACTCCATTCATTCCCAAAAAAAAAAAAAAAAAACCTAACCTAACCTAACCTAACCTAACCTAACCTAACCTAACCTAACCTAACCTAACCTAACCTAACCTAACCTAACCTAACCTAACCTAACCTAACCTAACCTAACCTAACCTAACCTAACCTAACCTAACCTAACCTAACCTAACCTAACCTAACCTAACCTAACCTAACCTAACCTAACCTAACCTAACCTAACCTAACCTAACCTAACCTAACCTAACCTAACCTAACCTAACCTAACCTAACCTAACCTAACCTAACCTAACCTAACCTAACCTAACCTAACCTAACCTAACCTAACCTAACCTAACCTAACCTAACCTAACCTAACCTAACCTAACCTAACCTAACCTAACCTAACCTAACCTAACCTAACCTAACCTAACCTAACCTAACCTAACCTAACCTAACCTAACCTAACCTAACCTAACCTAACCTAACCTAACCTAACCTAACCTAACCTAACCTAACCTAACCTAACCTAACCTAACCTAACCTAACCTAACCTAACCTAACCTAACCTAACCTAACCTAACCTAACCTAACCTAACCTAACCTAACCTAACCTAACCTAACCTAACCTAACCTAACCTAACCTAACCTAACCTAACGAACCTAACCTAACCTAACCTAACCAACCACAGTTCTAAACATACGAAAGAGACCCATTTTGACATAATTTTAGAGCTAATTTGCCCCGACTTTTAGACACCACTTCCAGCCCTCAGACCCTTCCGGTTACAGAATTATTAAATTTTTTCTTTCGCTTCACTTTGCAGATTTTCAAAAATTCACCAAAAATTCATTTTCCAACATTTTTCAAATTTTCTTTTAGATTTATGTCAATTTTAATTAGTTTTAAATTATTAGTTTCTCAAATAAATTCCTTGTACTTAGGTTCAGTTAAATTTTTTCACATTTTCACAAAAAAGTCGTACCCTGATAAAAGTATCTGAGCAATCTTGTTTTTCACCTATAACTTCAGTTTTCACCGGTCGATTTTTATTTTGTTTTTTGATTCTTATTCCTCTAATTTTTAGTTATTTTTGTTGTTAACACCTTTTTCACATACCTGCAATAGTTTTTCTGTTATTCAGCAAAGTCACTTCCCTCATCATTTTTAGCAGTTTTGTGGTTTTTTGAACACTTTGTTCAGCCGATTTTGCGTTAAAAATCTGAAACTTTCATAGAATTTAAAACTCATTTGCCCCGTTTTTTGGACACCACTTTTGTTTAAATATCTTCACGGGACACTTAGATATTAATTTTTAAGTGATTCTTGAAAATTGTAAATTTCAATTGTAAATAACTTCTTTGTTTATTAAGATATCTTCGTTCCGTTTTCGTGTAATAGTTTCAATAGCTCCATTTTAAATTATCAAATAGTTTTTTATGTAATTAGAAACTTTGCTCATACAAAAATTACAAAATACCTACAGATTTTTCGGTGCCTGCAGAAAGTGTGGCGGCAACCACTTTCAATCTTAATTTTTTCTGTAATTACACGGTAAAGTCAATTTTTTATCCCCGAATATAATAAATCACACCAAAACCATCATCTTTTGTTTACAAAGTTTTTAGATAGCCGTCCAGCAAACGTCGTAAATTAGCTTTTGAGAAAAAATTAAAAATACTTAGTTTTAATTTTATTTCTCAGCCGTTAATAGCATTAAAAATCTGAAAATAGTTTTAAATTATAGTCATTACAAATCCCTAACTAGCCTTATTTAGTTTATAATTTTAACCTACATACTTTTGGAGTTATCGAATTTTCAAATTCTCGAAAAAGACACACATGAAAATGTATCGAACACCTCCTGGATCGCCCAAAAAGGCACGAGCGACCCCTCCAGAGCCGACACCTGTGGCGGAGGGTGAAATACCATCTGAAACGACACTCGGGGCGGCACCGGAGCAACCGGCTGAGCGTCTGGAGCAGGAACATCCGCTCATTCGCCTGCAGGATGACGAACCGGAACCGCCAAGTGCCCAAAACTTGACTTTTGTGGTGCAGGCAGAGGTGCACAGGCCGACAACCGAGCCTGGCACTTCAACTCCACTCCCAGCATCGAGACAGGCAGCTCCAGCGATGACACAGGCCCCGATTCCGGCGACGGATGGGCCAGTCACTGCTGCTGAGAGCCCTAGCTCCGACATCACCGAAATGGGGCGGCTTTGGATGAGTAGAGATACGACCCTTAGTAGCCCCGGCTCGAAAACTCGCGCGGGAAGACACCGCACCGAGGTTACTCGGAATTTGGATGACATCGTAACACAATTAAAGCAAAATAGGAGTGTTACGAAGTCTAACAAACTGACCATTCTAAAAGCTGTCGAGGCCATACGTGATGCCACTCACAGATTCACTAGCGAAATGGAGGTCATTGGTGTGGATCACGCATCCAAACCGCTCGCCTCACAGACACAAGAGCCAGCAATAGACACTTCTCAGCTGAAAAGAGACATAATAGCGGGAGTGCAAGCGGAAATTTCCAAAATGCGCGCTGAGCAACAGGCTCTAAAGGAGGTAGTAATGAAAAATCTACGTATTGAGGAAAGCGCAGGGCTTACTGACAGTAAAGTTGACGAAACATTCGCGACAGTTGCTGGCAGAGGCAAAAACAAGAAGCACAAAACTGAGGCTGCACTAGCGGCGGCAGTGGGCGCAAGTCAAGAAGATGACATGGCCTCACCCGCAGTTGGCAGACCTTATAGGCCCAAAGTAAGCCGTAACAATGGACCCTCCCCACCGCCGGCAAACTTTGTTATTCTACTTGAGTCCATCGATCCCCGTCACGACGGCAAAGACGTTCTTAAAGAGGTCAAGAAGAAAGTCAATGTCGTCGACATTGGCGTAGGTATCAAAAATGTAAGGGAAACCCGCAACAACAAAGTGCTCATAAGTTGCGAGTCTAACGAGGACCGAAATAAGCTCAGCGCAGCCATCAAAGCCAAAACGGCCAACATAACAGTCGAGGTACCGAAACAGCGAAACCCCAACCTGCGAATTATCGGCGTCATCTCGGAGTTTGCGAATGCAAAAATCGAGGACGCCATAATCAAGCAGAACACGGGATTACTGGCGGGTGTCGAAGAAGGCAACAGAACTGTCAAATACTTGCGAACCGCTAAAGGCCGAAACGACTCTGTAAAGAATGTGATTGTCGAGGTCAGCCCGCAAGTATGGGCGGCAACACAAGGTCAGAAAGTCAAAATTGGATACCAATCCGTATTAGCAGTTGACCAGTCACCAATAGTACAATGTTACAGGTGTCATGGATTCGGACATCGCGCAACAGAATGTAAATCAGACCATAAATGCGCCTATTGTGCTGGCAACCACGATACCCGTAGCTGCAATATTCGTGAGGCTGCACCGTGCTGTATAAACTGTGTCAACAGTGACAGAGACTCTAGGCACTATGCATTCAGCCAATCGTGCACTGAATGGATTAAGTGGGACCGTATAGCCAGACAGGCTATACGGTACTGCTAAGGGCGTCCATAAGTTGAATAATAACAGCAAACTCACTGCCGTACAGTGCAACCTAGGTAAGGGGAGCAATGCAATGCAAGAACTTATACAGAGCACCAAACAGCATGAATATGATGTCATATTCATCACAGAGCCATTTGTAGGAAATAAAACTACTATGAAGGGCATCGATGAATATGACATCTATCAACATGCTATTGGCAACAACAGAGCCAAAGCTTGCATTGCTATCCGCAAAAAGCTAGGAAACTATATTGGTATTACCGAACATGCGACTACTAATCTTTCCACCGTCCAACTCTCATTGCAAAGCAAAAAGTTGTTACTAACGTCTGTTTATGTGGAGCCCGGTGAAGACCCATCCAACACTTTAGACCATCTGGAGCAAATACTCAAGTCGTACCCTAACGCCGAACACATCATCTGCGGGGACTTGAACGGATGGCACACGACATGGGGCTCCACGAAAAACAACGATAGGGGTAGGGTAATAGCGGACCTGCTTATTGCAAATGACTTGGTGGTTTGCAATGTAGGCACTGAACCCACCTTTCAGACAGTGACTCACGGTCAAATAAGAACGTCCATAGTAGACCTCACAATTGCAACCATAGGCACAGTCAACAAGATCCTTGAATGGAAGGTGAACCCCAGTATCGTGACCTCCTCGGACCATCATAGCATTGAGTTCCAAATAGACATCAACTTAATCAAAACAAAGCATAAAACATCTATATCCACATTCAAGTACAACACTGAGAGAGCCGATTGGAACACTTTTGACAACGAATTAAAGAAACACATCGATCTTGCAAAACTAAACGACATCAACATAGACACTTCAACAACCGATGAAATAGACATATTTATAACCAAACTCACAAAAGCTATAACGAGAGTATGTGAAAAAACCCTGACTCGCAAAACAGCCCACAAAAGAGCCATATGGTGGACCGAAGAGCTAACGACAATGAAGAAGAACGTTATTCGCCTTCATCACCGATTACAAGATCTGAAGCGTGGAAAAAAGGACCTCACAAATATAATCCATGAACTCACAGAAGCTAAGACCGAGTATGCGCAGAAGATACGAAAGACTTCCACAGAGCACTTCCGGGACTTCTGTAAGAATCAGGGCAAAGACGATGTCTGGTCAGTGACAAATCGACTCCTCAAAAGCACTCCGCAGTTACAACCACCAGCAACGTTAAAAGTAAATAGTAACACATATACTACATCACTACAGGACACGGCATCAAAACTGGCTGAAAAATTCTTCCCGAAAGATTCCACCAATACAGATACGGCATACCATACACAAGTCAGACATAAAATAAACATGCACTATGACAATCACTCTGCCGACGAACCACCCTTCACAATATCTGAGCTAGTAGAGGTGATAAATAGCATGAGCCCAAAAAGAGCCCCAGGGTTGGATAACCTCACAGCTGACATCTGTAAGCAAGTAATAAAGGTTTACCCAGAGCTTATGATAAAATTGTACAACAGATGCTTACAGCTCTGTTACTTTCCCAGCAGCTGGAAAGTTGCTTTCATCAAGACAATACCTAAGCCTGGTAAAGAAAACTACAAGGACATATCAGCCTACAGACCTATTGGGCTGATAAATGTTTTGGGCAAAGTATTCGAAAAATTAATTGCCAAGCGGCTAACATACTTTCTGCGAACCCATAATGCTTGCAGTCAAAAGCAGTTTGGGTTCAAAGAGCAGAACTCGACAACGGACGCTCTAAATAGTGCGATAACTCGCATTAAGAAATATAAAGCTGATCACAAACTTGTCGCTGCAATTTCATTGGATATAGAAGGGGCTTTTGATCATGCCTGGTGGCCAGCCCTTCTTAATCGACTCATTGAAGTTCAATGTCCTAGAAACATATATAGCACTATTCGCAGCTATCTAATGCATAGAAAAGTTACCTTAAACTATGTGGATGCTACCTTCACAAAGGAACAGTCGCTCGGATGTGTCCAGGGTTCGGTTCTAGGACCAATATTCTGGAACACAATCGTGGACACGCTCCTGGACCTTCCTTTGCCTGAGGGTAGTCATCTACAGGCATACGCTGATGACATATTGCTGATATGTTCTGGGTCCACCGTCACTGAATTAGAGCAGAATATAAACAGGACTCTTGAAGACATACACCAATGGGGAGTTAATAATAAACTAAAATTTGGACCACATAAAACCGTAATGTTAACCCCAACTCCCAGAGCAAAAGCTGCTAAAATAGTCATGAACCACACACCCATTCCATTCAGCGATCAATTTAAACTCCTCGGAATAATAATAGACCAGAACTTAAACTTTATTAAACACACAGAATACGCAATAAACAAGTCACTTAAAATATTCAAACGACTCTGTATTTTTATAAAGCCCACATGGGGAGTGCATTCCGAAAACGTCAAAACAATTTACTATCAAGTTATCGAACCCATCATAACCTACGCAGCGGAGATTTGGCATACGGCCGTAAACTACAAAAAAGTCCAGAATGCCTTGCTGAGTCTCCAGCGTGGGTTCGCCATCAAAATCGTTCACGGATTTAGAACTCTCCCTACCATTGGATCTATTGCATTAGCCGGACTCACTCCTCTACCGCTAAAAATAAAGGAAGTTGCGTCACTCGAAAAAACCAAACGCACCCGTATAACAGAATTTCTACCCAATGATATAATTTATGACAAACGAATCTCTGTCGAAGACCTTATGCACCCAGCACAAAGAGCGGAGATAGATATTAAAGAAGTGCATAACCAACAAGAACTGGATCCATTTTACACTGCAGACATGGCAAGAATCTTCACAGACGGAAGTAAGCATGACAACTCGGTGGGGGCGGCGGTTGTCGTTTATTATCCGGATGGCAGAGAAGTCATAAAAAAGTATAAATTACATGGTAGCTGCACAGTGTTTCAGGCCGAGTGCCTAGCGATCGAGCAAGCTTGCCAACTCTGCCTGACACTCGGTCTGAATCAATCCACTGTTTTTTCGGACTCCAAGGCTGCACTCCAGGAGTTAAAATGTAGGAGTAGCACAAACGCAACCATTAGTAATGCCCACAAAATAATAGAGCAGATCAAGCAGAATGGTCATGAAATATACTTTTCATGGATCAAGGCTCACATAGGTTTACAGGGTAACGAGGCTGCTGACATCGCAGCCAAACATGCCGCAACCCTGCATAAAAAACCGGACTACTGCAAGTTCCCGCTCTCTTACCATAAAAAGCAAGTGCGCATGGCAAATACCACAACACACGAGCAAACATATCAGGAAAGTACTACAGGATCTT
>JALPQI010021780.1:0-17241 GCA_025490895.1 Thaumatotibia leucotreta
AAAAAATCCATTTCTCCGAGCGTTTCAACCGTCGTGACTTTGGTGGTAACATTATTACCCGATTTCCGTGGGTATCTCGTACATTTTTTAGATATCTTGGTAGTTGTCAGCTAAGTCTACCAATATATCCAAAAGTTCTTGCATCTCTCACGTGATTCGTGTGATAAGGCTGCCACCGAAGTCACAGCGGTTAAACGCTCGGAGAAATGCCCACTTTACTTTAAAGAGTAGATCATTTGGCAGTTATACAAATGTGACGTCAGTTTTGGGTATTTTATATAAAACTTCATAGTAGCGATAGCAATCGTTTTGATAGTTCGAAAAAAGATGTCGATTTGACTTGCCATTTATCATGTCTAATGCCTTTAGTACCTCCGAAACATTGCGCTTGCATGCATGCATCAGCCTATGATAGTACACTGCAGGACGTAGGCCTCCCCTATTAATTATGCTATACGCATTAGGAGTTAAATGCCCATAATCGCCACGCTGGGCAAGCGGATTAGCGATCGCAGTAATGTGTCCACTATAATGACGCTGCTGCCCATCATCAATCTTTTTTCAAATAATGGTCAGTGACACATCAATCCCTTAGTCGACTCTTACGACACCCGCAGGAGGAGTTGGGGTGGTGACAAATGTATTCTTACTGCCGTCACCACTCGGCCAAAATTGCGCTTATATACTGATTAATGTGAATTTGCTCTCTTATTTACGTAATAAAACTTTTTATTGGAATTAATCTGACTATGGAACACGATTATCCGTCGGCCATTTTTATTCCAGTTCATTTGTTCCACATCCTGATTATATCACACGGGTCGTTGCGCTCATTTTAAACATCGCAATTTGTTGGGTCTCGTATCTAAAAGATAGTATACAATACTTTTCGACTGAAAGGGTTTTGTTGGTTGGCAACCCAGAGCTTTCAGGTCGGAGATCGAGGGTTAGATCAAATGAATATAAATACGGGCGTAGAAACTTTAGGTTCATGGGGCCCTAGCGCACGCAAATTATTTGCTGAGATCGCGAAGACCGAAGAGCTGGCGACTTCCTCGCACAACGCATCAGTATTGCGATACAGCGAGGAAATGCCGCCAGCATCCTCGGTACAGTGCCACAAGGGCCAATCTTAGATATAGGTTAGGTTAAGTAGATGAGTTAGATTTAATCTATGTACATAAATTGTAGTTTTGAAAATAATTACACCTCAACATTTATTAAGAAGTAGGTTATTGGTCATAATCATACGTCGCACTCCAGCGGGCATTTTGGTGGCTTGTCAAAATGATAGATAAGATTCACATACATCAATTCATTTTCAAATAAGCAGAAGTATTTGTACTTAGTATTTGGTACCTAGTATTTATAATGTACAATTCTAAATATCTTAGAAACTAAGGTAGTATGTTAGTAACTTATTATTTTTTAGTATTCATTCAATTTGAAATAAAAATACAATTGACTAGTATGTGAAATATTTAATTTACTTAAGTAGATATGTTATGCGAATATAATATTATTAATATTTTTTTCTAAATTGCCGGCGGCCAACGGTCAATGAAGTGTGTTTTGGTTAACATTGTTTGTAGTCTCAACCTCTTCGTTTTAAATTAGATTATTTATCATTTTTAGTGTCGATTCCCGGGATTCGATTTTAAGACACTTTGTAATTTCAGATATACTTGTTTTCCTTTAGGTTGCAGGCGTACTTTTGACAATTTGTTCACAGTCTTATTTATTACATTAAAGGAAGACTGCATTGGCAAATTCGAATTTTGAAAAAATTGTATGTTATTTTTTATCTCGGAGTAATGTTTAATTGTGTATGAATAAACTTCACTTCCTCTTCTACGCTGGCTATAGCGAATACACGTTTTGCTTCCTTTCAACGAATTCAAATAAACTGTTACAAATACGAAATACATTTTAATACTCGTAAGTTAAGATTTTTTTTGTAAACCTTACGTTGCCACGAAACTGCCCGCTAGAGTGCGACGTATGGTCATAATACAGGCTGTTATCGGTGTCACTAATAACCTCGCACGCACCGTAGATAAAAATCATACTGAACGTTTAGTAGATATATTATTGATTTAAACTTTCACGATTATCACTAATATTTTAATAACAAACGGGTTTTCATCGCGTAAACTTACGTTTAATTATATCCTGAAGTTTCGGTATCACGTTACACCCGTGGACGCAGGCAGACTCAGTTTGTTTTTAAAATATGAACTTTTAGTAAGTATGGGACCAACGCCGAAATCGCGAAAAAATATACTTTTTCATACAAATTTAGTACATCAGACTCAGCCGGGTAATTTTTTTGAAAATTGTTCTCCCTTTTTTTGGATTTGGAACTTTTAATTTCCAATCGGAAGCTCAAGCTCTTTATATCCGAATAGGAGAACCTTTTTGTCCCAGGGTTTTTTTTACATTCCGTCACCTTTATCAAAAATTGTAGGGCGCATTTTGGTGGCATGTTGGCTAGCTCTGTAGAGGGCCCTTCGAAGTTTCTACTTGACAACAACTTAACCTGTCCACTGCTGGACGTAGTCGTAGGCTTCTCCTATTAACCATGCTTAAAGACGTATTAGGCCACAATCGTCACGCTGGGCAAGCGGATTGGCGATCGTAGTAATGATGATGCTGCTGCCTATCAGCACTCTACTACAAAAAATGGTCAGTGACATTTAGCTTTAGTCGACTCTTACGACACGCGTGGGAAGATTTGGGTTGTGATAAAACTGAAAAAATAATTTTTACAGCTGAAAACGTACCATCAGTACAGAAAATATTAATTAAAAGTGAAAAATCTCTACCAGTATTCTGTACTAAGACCCAGACAATAATAAAAGCACCTCGAAAGTCGCAACCAGAAATCCGGACACAATTCCTTGGAGAATCATTTTGCTCCCCGCCTCTGATGGCCAAAAGGTAAAATTGGTTTCGTATTTTATTTTGTGAGATGTCTTTAACTTTTATAGAGACCGGGTCGTTGTAAAAAGAAAAGCTTCTTCATTACAAACTAATTAACGAGAAATGAATCGGTCAGCATTGTGTTGAAATATAGTTTTTAGTACAGATGGTGCCTTTTTTAGGCTGCGAGAAGTGGCTCTTTTTACGTCAGGTCCAAAACTTCGGAGAGCCATCTGTACTAAAAAACGTCGTATGAGACACGTGCAAAAACAAAATTCGTAACTCGTGTCGATTTAAAACACTCCATCGGTCGTGTTTTGAAACATCGCAACTCGTTTCGAATTTCATGTTTTTCGCGCTGGTGTCGTAATGTACTATTTTTTTATATTGACTTAAACTTTTACGATTATCACTCATAATTTAACGACACGATAGCTACGGATAGCTAACTACCGTCTTACCCGTTAACCTGCCGCTAAATAGTTAGTACTGTGTTCCGGTTTAGGGATAAGATAGCCGGTGCAATTACTGGCATAGAAGCAATCCATCTAAGTCCTCAGGGTAGGCGCATAGGCGATTTTTTGGTCACTATGTCCATGGGCCTCAGCTCCCGCTTTCCATCAGGTGGGCTGAGAGCTCAGTTGTCTACCTTCATCACATAAAAAAAAAAATGGGTTTTGATCGAGTAAACTTGCGTTGAATATTGCGAGTATCCTGACATTTCAGGTATAACGTTACACCCGTGGTCGCAGATAGACTAGTTTTTTTATAAAAAGGGCATAATAACCGAATATGCTACCGACTGAATATTTGATAAAATGTTAATTTCCTTGTAACCACCATACTATTTTTTAAATAATATTTGGAACTTTCTTGGAACCGCCCGTAGCCAGTTCTAGCAGGGCGCAGGCCCAAAGTCCTCTGGACGAGGACCCTCTTAAAGGTGCATTTAGACCAAACGAGCATTCGCTCATTCTATCCCCCACTCTACGTAATGCGTTCGTTACACAAAACGTGATTCGTCGAAATTCGTTGATTTCGTAGAAAGGGGGATAGAATAAATAAATAAATAAATATTTTTGGACATCTTTACACAAATCGACCGAGCCCCATGGTAAGCTCAATTAAGGCTTGTGATGTAATGCCCTCGCCGGGATTCGAAACCGGAACCTACAGCTTCGTAGGCAGGGTCACTACCAACTAGGCTACGGAGGCTGACAAACGAACACCTGATGAACGAATAATCTTTTGGACAACCATACGATAATTCGCTCATTCTATCCCCCTTAAAGGTGCATTCAGACCAAACGAGCATTCGCTATTCTAACCCCTCTACGAAATTTGATCGTTACACAAAACGTGATTCGTTGATTTCGTAGAGTGGGGGATAGAATAGCGAATGCTCGTTAATCTGAATGCACCTTATTGGGTAGACAATGTCGAGCAATCATCGACTTATATACGTGAGTTACCCGGTTTGATCATGTTTTCAATATGTTTGAGTACTTATAATTCTAAAAGAACCCAGAACCCAAAAACATGAATTTTCACGAAATCTAGTCATGTGAAAACACAGTTGCTCCAACTACGAGTATAATTAGATTGACCTGCGGTATTTAAATCAGCCCACGTACTTTCCTTCCTACGACGAAAGCTACTTTGCGGTTATTATGAACCTTACTGCAATGTGGTAAGGTCCAATTCGAACGATACTTAAAGCTAAGTAACCATAGAGTAATAATAAATAGAGTAGACAAAACATGTCTCGGGGTAGCCTTATTCCCTAGAGACCGCGTCCTCAGGTGGCGGATAGGGGAACGCTCGGCAGATATGCCGGGTAGGAGGGAAATAAAATAAGTAAAAAAGTTTTAAGTTAAACGGTTTTTATTGCACCAAAAACTAGAAAATAAAAATTAGTTGTAACTAACCGTAGATGCTACTTTTTGTAGATTAGTCACGTGAAACTACTATCACTGTAGTCTTCCCAAGTCGGATGCTGAAAGCCACGTTTAGCCTCTATGTCAGTGGATTAAGCGTATCCTAATCGGAAACTTTTGCCAAACTGAAATAAAAACGTGGGGCGTACGCAATTGTGATAAAGTCACTATAGTTATTTAAGAACACACATAGAAATCAAGACAGCAATAGAGTAATAAGTTTTGTTCTAGCCTTGATAAAAGTTATTTACCTCTGTAGAAGTGTTGGAACAGATGAATGATTCATTGCAAAATTAAAGCTACAATTACATATTTTGCACTTGTATGTTTCTTCATAATAACGCCCCACGTTTTTATTTTAGTTTGGTAAAAGTTTCCGATTAGGATACGCTTAATCTACTGACATAGAGGCTAAACGTGGCTTTCAGCATCCGACTTGGGAAGACTACAGTGATAGTAGTTTCACGTGACTAATCTACAAAAAGTAGCATCTACGGTTAGTTACAACTAATTTTTATTTTCTAGTTTTTGGTGCAATAAAAACCGTTTAACTTAAAACTTTTTTACTTATTTTATTTTCAAGTTTTTAGTGCAACTTATTCTAGATCAAAGGATGTTGTTTGTAATATGCAATACAATTAGGGATGCTAGCGTTTAACTCTCGCGCTTTAATCACGACACAAACATGTGTAAACGTAATGGACAATATTTTATGTGTAATGAGAGGGGAATCGCTGCTGAATAGATATGTTTTGAAATCCGACACTAAAAAAATGTCAGCTTGAATGCCCGAAGTGACTCAACTGGACGTGTTATTCATACAATACCTTAGATAACAGAGATCTGACAATAAGGAATATATCAATCAATTTATTGAGAAAATCAAGTTTAAAGCGAGGCCCGACGGCTCGCCCTACGCGATCAACTCACGCTGCCACTCCATCAGCTGGAGGGCCAAAGGCCCGACGGCTCGCTCTACGCTATGCGATCCACTCACGCTGTCACCCTATCAGCTGGAGGGCCGCAGGCCTGACGGCTCGCCCTACGCGATCCACTCACGCTGTCACTCTATCAGCTGGAGGGCCGCAGGCCCGACGGCTCGCCCTACGCGGTCCAATTACGCAGTCACGCGATCCACTCATGCTGATGTCACTCTATCAGCTGGAGGGCCGAAGGCCCGACGGCTCGCCCTACGCGATCCACTCTCGCTGTCACTCTATCAGTTGGAGGGCCGCAGGCCCGACGGGTCGCCCTACGCTACGCGTTCCAGTCACGCTGTCAGTTTATCGGCCAGAGAGCCGCAGGCCCGACGGCTCGCCCTACGCTGTCCACTCACGCTGATGTCACTCTATCAGCTGGAGGGCCGAAGGCCCGACGGGTCGCCCTACGCGATCCACTCACGCTGTCACTCTATCAGTTGGAGGGCCGAAGGTCCGACGGGTCGCCCTACGCTACGCGATCCACTCACGCTGTCACACTATCAGCTGGAGGGCCGCAGGCTCGACGGCTCGCTCTACGCAATCCACTCACGCTGTCACTCTATCAGCTGGAGGGCCGCAGGCCCGACGGTTCGCCCTACGCGATCCACTCACGCTATCACTCTATCAGCGCCCTACGGGGTCTACTCGCGCTGTCTCTCGATCAGCTGGAGGGCCGCAGGCCCGACGGGTCACCCTACGCTACGCGATCCACTCACGCTGTCACTCTATCAGCAAGAGGGCCGCAGGCCCGACGGTTCGCCCTACGCACTCCACTCAGGCTGTCACTCTATCAGCAGGAGGGCCGCAGGCCCGACGGTTCGCCCTACGCGCTCCACTCAGGCTGTCACTCTATCAGCTGGAGGGCCGCAGGCCCGACGGCTCGCCCTACGCGATCCACTCACGCTGTCACTCTATCAGCTAGAGGGCTGAAGGTCCGACGGGTCGCCCTACGCTACGCGATCCACTCACGCTATCACACTATCAGCTGGAGGGCCGCAGGCCCGACGGCTCGCCCTACGCGATCCACTCACGCTGTCACTCTATCAGCTAGAGGGCTGAAGGTCCGACGGGTCGTCCTACGCTACGCGATCCACTCACGCTGTCACACTATCAGCTGGAGGGCCGCAGGCCCGACGGCTCGCCCTACGCGGTCTACTCACGCCTTCAGTCTATCAGCCGGAGGGCCGCAGGTCCGACATGGCTGGCAGTGACACGTGTCTCAGCAGGATCAGGTTTGAGGAGTTGGAAGTCAGTATTAAATCCGTCTGTATCTTTTCGTCCAATATTCCTCAGGGTTTGAAGACGAAAGTCTTTGATCAGTGTATGTTGCCAGTGATGGCCTACGGTACTGAACCGTGCTCGCTTACAATGGGCCTTATAAGAATGCTCAATGTCACCCAAAGGGCAAAGGAGAGCCCCCCACAAGGTGGACTCATGACCTGGTGAAGGTCACTGGATGCGGGTGGCACAGGGCCGGTCCTTGTGGCAATCTTTGGGGGAGGCCTATATTCACCAGTGAACGGCTTTCGGCTGATATGATGATGATTATGATAATGAAATCCGCATGTTTCTGCCAAATATCTAAAGCAGTACTTCAAAATCTACAGATCCCTAAACCTAGCGGTTGTGGCAGGCAGTAACACTGGAGTATCAGATCTGAGGAGTTGGAAGTTAGTATTAAATTCGCATGTTTCTAATTATTATCTAAAGAACTTCTTTAAAATCAAGAAATCGATAAAAGATAAACCTTGCGGTTATTGTGGGCAGTACTGCAGCACCAGGAATGAGGAGTTGGAAGTCAAGATCAGGCTGTTAGTATTTGATTATGCCAAACATGCTATACTTTCATTTTCACGTGTCTAACACTCTCGGTTAAGGTTGGCAGTACGTCTGCAGCATCAGGCTTTGAGGGTACAAGGATACAAATATTATAATATTGCATTGTCATGGGAACTTGACACGAGTTCCAAATTTCATTAATTTTGGTGCAGTAGAAGTGGTCGAAAAATCGATCACAAGATTTGAAGCATCGACGACAGTTGATACGCGGTGAAGTTAATAAAAACCGTTTAATAAAATACCTCCCGCGGACCACAAGGCCGGAGATGGACACTCCGTAAAAAAATCCCACCTGCAGGTTTCTCTAAAATATTTAGAGTCGAGGCTGTAGGTGTGCTGCTGACTCGGGCTGGAGCTAGCAGAAGGATTGGCGGCGGATGAATCTACGTTCAACGAAATCAACGGCGGCATCCAAACCTTGAGCAAGGTTACAGCCTGTGTAGAAGGAACTGGGGCCCCACTACACATATTTTGCTCCAAGAAAGTCACCATGCAAAGTCCACAAAGTGAGTCAGTTCGATGCGATCCGGGCCCGACCCGGCGTCACAAGATTTCCGCGTCTAGTGATGGGAAATATACTACCGTGAGAGAAGAAACAGAAGAAACCAGGACAGGAAAATTCAACAGAGGACTAAAATTACTAGGAAAGAAGACACAATGTTTAAAACTTGCGACGTGGAATGTGCGTAGCCGTATTTTATTAAATCAGGTAAAATGGAAAATACAATAAAGGAAATGAAGAGATTAGGTATTGACATAATGGGCCTCAGCGAAGTGCGATGGAAAGACAGCGGGAAACATGTTATCGACGACACTGTATTTTATTACTCAGGAAAACCCTCAACTGAAAAAGGTCATTACCACGGCGTAGGAATCATGCTTAAAAAGGAATTGAGCCGTTATGTTACCAACTTTGTACCGATGTCAGATAGATGCATGTTGTTACAACTGAGCGCACAGCCATTTGACGTAAACATTCTTCAGATCTATGCGCCAACTGCAGAAAAAGCGGAAAAAGACCCTGACATATTAGAACATTTCTATAAGGAAATTGAAACAGTGATGAAGTCATTAAAGTCTCAACAGCTGACTGTGATTCTGGGAGACCTAAACGCAAAAATTGGTAAGGGCGCTGTGGGTAAATATGTTGGACATCATGGTTTGGGTGACAGAAATGAAAGTGGAGACCGCTTACTTCCATTCTGCGTGGAGAACGATCTTGTTATCGCAAATACATGGTTCGACCATCCACCTAGGCGACTATATACATGGACCTCTCCCAGACACACGCCAGAAAATATAGTACGCAACCAGATAGATTACATAATTGTGCCTACCAGATTTAGAAACTCAATTAGGAACGTGAAAACATTTCCTGGTGCGGATATTGGATCTGATCATAATCCTGTGATAGCAAAGTTCAACCTTAAATTAAAAATAGTGAAAAATAACAAGCCAGAACATAGAAACATTGCCATAGACAAGTTAAAAGACAGTAAAATGAAATCACAAACACTAGCAACCATAAACAAGGAATTAGTTAAGTCATTTAAAGACACGTTTTTAGACAGTGAAGGTATAAATGCTAACAGCGAACACATTTGGGAGAAAATCAAAACCACTACACTAACCACAGGTAAAGACTTATTAGGACACTATAAGAAGGAAAGTAATAAACCATGGATAACTAATGTTATATTAACAAAAATGGAAGAGAGGAGATATTATAAGGAAATAGACAAAGTTAAATACAAAAACATAAATAAGGAAATCAGACACAATATCCGGGCTGAAAGAGATAAATGGTTGGAATCAAATTGCTTGGAAATAGAAGAATTAGATTTGAAGCACGATAGTTTTAACTTACATAAAAAGGTAAAAGAATTCACAAATACAGGAAGAAAGCCCATTATAGGAAAATTATTTAACAAAAACAATGAATTATTGGTTGAAATAGATGACCAAAAAAATGAAAGGGAAACCTACATATCGGAACTCTTTCTAGATAATAGAACTGAAACACCATCGTATTTAAAGAGCGACGATCTAAGAGGCCCCGCCATTAGTCATAAAGAGGTGGAAAAAGCTATCAGTAGCATGAAATCGGGAAAAGCTGTGGGCCCTGATGGCATCCATGTAGAATTAATTAAGTTATTTGATCATTTTGGAATAGATACACTAGTAAAACTATTTAATACAATTTATGACTCTGGAGTACTACCTGACGACTGGCTGAAGTCTTCTTTCTTGCCAATCCCCAAAAAGCCAAACGCAAAAACCTGCAATGAATATCGTCTGATAAGTCTGATGAGTCATGTCCTCAAAGTTTTTCTAAAAATATTACACAACAGGATGTACAGAAAAATAGACTGCAACATAAGCGAAACCCAATTTGGATTCAGAAATGGACTCGGGACTAGGGAAGCCTTGACGGCAGTCCAGGTATTAATTCAAAACTGTTTGGAATTCAGAAAAGACGTGTATGCATGTTTCATAGACTTCGAAAAAGCCTTCGATACTGTCAACCATGAAAAGCTGTTAGAAGTTATACGCTGCACAGACGTTGACAGTAAGGATAGTAGAATAATCATGAACCTGTACTGGAACCAAACTGCACATATCAGGATCGGACAGACTGCCTCAAGAGATCTGAAAATACTTAAAGGTGTACGTCAAGGCTGTATATTATCTCCAAGTCTATTTAACCTTTACTCTGAACGTATATTTAAAGAGGCATTGGACGGTGTTGAGATGGGCATAAAGTGTAATGGCAGATATATTAATAACATAAGATACGCAGATGATACCGTAATATTAGCAAACAGTATGAACGAACTTCAACAGCTGATGGATCGCATAAACGCTAAGGTCAAACACTATAGTCTTAAAATGAACGTGAGTAAGACGAAATTAATGGTAATTAGCAAATCAAACATTCCAATAACGGATCTGTTAATTGATGGAGAGCCAATAGAAAGAGTGTCAAAATACCGGTACCTGGGCTGCTGGCTTAACGAAAATTGGGACCCAGAAAAAGAAATAAAAGTCAGAATAGAAGTAGCTCGAAGTGCGTTTATAAAAATGCAGAAATTGTATGCGAACAAAGATATCAACCTGAAATTAAGATGGAGATTAGTAAGATGCTATGTTTTATCTATACTCTACTATGGTGTTGAGACATGGACGCTGAAGAAATCAATGGAGCAAAAAATAGAGGCCTTCGAGATGTGGCTTTATAGACGTATGTTAAGAGTACCCTGGACAGCAAAAGTAACCAATATAGAGATATTAAACAGAATGAACAAGAAAAAAGAAGTTTTAGCGACGGTTAAGCGTAGAAAAATTGCTTACTTTGGTCACCTATTTAGACATGATAAGTATGACTTAATAAGACTCATAATAGAAGGAAAAATGGAGGGAGGTAGAGGAAGGGGAAGAAGGAAGACTAACTGGCTCGACAACATAAAGAAGTGGACAAATATTAAAGACACGGCTACACTCACGGCACTGGCCAAGAACAGAAAGGATTTTGCAAAGGTGGCCACCGACGCCCGTTAGGGCATGGCATTAAAAGAAGAAGAAGAAGACAAAACATAAAAAAAAAAATTATTAATTTTCTTATAGCTAATATGACATAGTGCTAACATTATTTTAAATCAGGAATTATACATGAAATAAAACTATGAAAACTAATAAACTCGCGTATATTAACGAATTTTAACTTCATTCCGACGTTTCGAACACTTTACAGGGCTCTTGGTCTGCGGATGCGGTCATTATTATACGCGGGCGATTAGTTAGTTTATCCGTTTTCATAGTTTTATTTCATGTGTAATCCTCACGGTAACCGAAGAAAATATTAGGAATTATAGTTGTGACGCACCTGAACTAGGAAGATTCTGTGTCTCAAGCAAAGAGATTATAAACTAATTATAAGAGCAATTTAACAAAATAATATGTACGTATATCTATGTATTTATGCATATCTAAGAAATTAAGTCGGTTGAAAAGACTTAAGTTTGTCAACGCCCGAGCTAGGGATCGAACCTGCTCTCGGCCACTCGGTCTTAGCAATCACCGGTCAAATTTCTGGCACCCTAGTGAAAAGGGGTATAAATCGAAATTTGCCACTTTACAGGAGAGCCAAAAAACGATTGGCGAAATTATTCAAAATTACTGTGCCGAAATGGCTAAAGAATTAGAATAACTTTAAATGTACTTTGAGTAAATACAATGCGCTCTTTCACATGCCGTCATTGGTTTATGGCTAAAATCAATAGTTTTAAAAAAAATTGACTTGTACCCGCTGAAATAAATGCTATTTAGAAATATAACCAAATTAGTACCCCTTTTCACATATATTGGACATTAGTGAAAACGGGTATACATTTAACTTATTTTATAATAACTCTTTTTGAGATGTACTTTTACGAAAAAAAATTTGCTAAGTTTGTTTGCGAAATTAATTTTAATGGCATAGCATGTTCGTATACAATATAATCCCAAAAAAAACCGACTTATACCATTGTGCACAAGATGTTAGTAACGTGTAAAAGGGAATAACAAGATTTATATTAATCACTTTATTCAATTGTATCCAAATTCCATGAAATAAGTTACAATAAAAATATATCTTTTTTCCATTTATTATCAGAAATTATTTCCTTGAATTAGAAAAATATTACTTCTTTTCAACAGCCAAAACACAACGCATCATAAAATAAAATGTTTTTAAATTTCATAGTACCAAAAAATATGTATTTCATAGTACCATAATGTAGCATTTATTTCTTATTATCAAAATCGTGTCATACTAATTTTTTTGTCATGCCTTATTTTGCTAACACGGTACTCGATAAAAAAACCTAAATAAAACAAATAGTCCTACTGTCCGAATTATAACTGTATGCCCTGGATGTCGTGCGCGCAGCTAGGTAGGTAGGCTAGTAGGTAGGTCCGTAACGCCTGAATGGCAATTTTGTATCTTATCGAGTCACCTAAAATAACATACTATTGAAAATCGATATTTTATTAAAAAAACTATTGTCTATAGCCTATCATAATGTACATTACGATACAACTGTGAAAAAAAATAAGTTCGAAATAAGCATAAATAAAGCAAAGCACGACCGAAGGGAGTGTTTTAAATCGACACGATTTACGAATTTAATTTTTGCATGTGTATCGTACGACAATTTTCAGTACAGATGGCCTTCCGAAGTTTTCAACCAGGCAAGATATAAACGACTCCTCGCACTAGTGTGTAAAGAAGTTATTTCAGTTGTTTCAGATAAAAATAGTGACGTTGCATTGCAGTACTCTGTATGGAATCTTAATAAACAGACTTTAATCGACGAGTATAAAAAGCCCGTCACTATTATATTCTATCGATTATAATTCTTATAAAAGTTGTATAGGTAAATATAGGTACTATAATATAGGTATATACGATCAACTTGAATTATTGTGTTAATTATACATTAACTTTATTAATTTCGTTATCTTTCGTAAAAAGTGGCCAGTTGTTGTTGGTTGTTGGCCAGGCTGTTTTGAAATTGTTCTAATCACATGTTTCTGGAGTAATATAGATATAGCAACAGCCATAGAACAGCAGCAAATACTCGTACAAGGCTATTATAGCGCGCTTTCTATATTACCTAGATCATTAAGTAAAATTGTTACTACAATTTAAAAAAAAAGTATTTGCGTTAGGTCATTTAAAACTATCAACACAAACTAATATTACTAACATAGGTTTTAACAAATAAGCAGCAGAATTTAACAGCTTGAATTTGAAAAAAAATACAATCATACTTTAATAAAATCATTAACCACTAAGGGCTGATTTTTCAATCCTCAGTTAAAAGTATCCGTCAGTTAAAATTATTACCATCCTTATCTTAGGTCATCAGTCAAAAAAGGATAGAGCTAACATTTATTTGACAGATACTGTTAACTGGGGATTAAAAAATCAGTACTAAGTAAATTAAATTTTAAAAATTAACACTATTTTAAACATTGTGTATATATAACGAAACTTAGTGTAAAAGGGTACAAATTAGTACAAAACCGTCAATTTACTGGAGTTAAATGTTAAGTAATACTTTTTAATTTAGTGTAAACGGATATAATTCCCGCAAATGGATTGTATCACATGTAAAAAACTGTAATTCTAAGTGATTAAACTCGACTTGTACCCGTAACAACATAATTTTATTCGTGAATATGAATTTATGTCGAATTGTATCTAAAAAAATGTTTTTATTGTTCGTGTAAAGTGATTTAAATACACATGGATCCTCATTATCCAAGAGACCACCAAGAGAATATGAGTAGTTATAGCGTTATACACAACAAAAATCCAAACGCGTAAAACTTAGCTACACTAATACCTTTTGTAACTTTACAACGATATACTTTTTTTTGTTAGTAAGAATTTATTTCAACTTATACCTGACACTGCATGGTCATTTGTGTTAGGTATACCATATTACACGACCGTAACTCTGTCAATTTACGTGATATCTTAGATCCTTTTACACCAACAGATGCCATTTTTTTTGAAATTTTTTGGTATACTTAACTCAATTTGGCCAAAATTCGACTTATATCCCTTTTCACTAGGGTGCCAGATTTCTTAAGGTGCATTTAGACCAAACGAACATTGGCTCATTCTATACCCCTTTACGACCGAGACAAACATTTTCTAAAATCTTATGAAAAATGTATGAAGATCGTTTTAAATTATCTTCGTATACTTGTAAAAAATAATTAAAAAAATCGAATTGCTTTTTATCATTAAAAAAATCGCATGCACGAAAGTGACGTTCAGGATCTATACGTAAATGCAAGATCTTGCATATTAGTATAGACATGCATAAAAACATTAATAAAACACATTATTTATGAAAAAACTTCCTATTATAAGCGATCTTATATTTTTAGGGTTCCGTACCACAAGAAGAAAAAAAACGGAGCACTCATAGGATCACTGGCGTGTCCATCTGTCCGTCTGTTACAACCGATTTACTCCGACACTACTACTGGGCAGATTGAGTTGAATTTTCGCACACCTATGTGAATTGGTGACCGAACGATGGATGTCAAACGTAAATAAATGAGTTTTAAATGTGAAAGCTACTTTTAGACGGTAAATTAGAAAATAAAAATCAAAATTTTCACTTCATGATTTCGAGAAGATAAAAATGTATTATCAATGCTAATAATAATATGATGCATGGATTAAAGCGACGATTTTTTGGAGTCGACGTGTAATAACCAGTACTATTTGCAATAAATATATACTTTTACTGACTGGGAAAAACGAAGAATCTGTAAATTACATTACATTATACATATTCACACAAGAAAAAAAACGATATTTACTACACATTGAGTTTTCCACAGTAAGTAATTCAACAATAGATTTAAAGATGTGAACGAAATTAACGGGTTTTAATAGCCAAACAAGAAAATATTTCTGGTTAAATACTTAAAAAGCTTATGCTAGAAAGTACTACGTCGTGCACAAGCAGAATTAGCAGTAATCTCGCACCTAGCTTTAGTGATGATGTGAAGCTTCCGAAGATAGACATAGCAAAGTTTGCCGGAAACTATCAAGATTGGACGTCCTTCTACAATGTGTTTTCTTCATTCATCCACGAATAAGCAAAACTTAAGAAGAGTTCAAAAGAGCAACATTCATAACAGCAAGACCAAAGCAATTCGAGAGATATTAGGTATGGACACCTATGGAGTGCCTAACAAAGATGAAAATACAAGATATTATTAACCCAGTTCCTTGGATACGCTAATTAAAATACGATGAAATATATACCTAACGAATTAGACGAAATATGTAACCAATTCTTCAAAACATATGACTATCTTTCTTGGTTTCATTTTATGCGCAAAGACCGATTATGCATATCCGTGCAAATATTTATGACGAGCTCCGTCCGAACCTACAATTTTGTGCACTTATTATTTACGGGCATATTGTTTACACAAAATCACTTAATTTTATTCTAATTTGTGTTAAATAAAAACGTTTAACTCTTTAAGAGTAAGTATCACTCAATAAATAGAATGTTTGTTACCGCAAATATACGAAATTACGAACTTACATGTGCACCTACTCCCACCAAAATACATCGCCATCTTCAACGCTGTCTTGCGACTGACTGATGCGGCCGCCCTAAGGTATTTGCTAATTTTACGTGTCGGCTAGTGTCTGCAGATTCGATCGGTATAGGTTTGAGCTCGAAAATACAATTTACTTGGTGACAGGATTTTTGCAAAGTAATTTGCAGGATTATATCAAACCGGTCGGAAAGGGATACCCCACTCTACGAAATTCGTTCGTTACACAAATCGTGATTCATCGAAATTCGCTAATTTCGTAGAGTGGGAGATAGACTGAGCGAATGCTCGTTTGGTCTAAATGTACCTTTAGGTATATGCAACCAAAAGAACGTGAGCATATACTTTAGGTATAACTTACTACGATAGTCGATATTTTGACATTATTACTTGAGCACTCTATGATTTGTATTACTCTATGGTATAGACTGATTTCGTTATAATAAATTATTCTATGTAATTATCCGTTCTTCGTTTCTCATTCATGAATTGATTTTTATTGAATAAATTATTGGGGATCGGTATTTAACAAGGGTAATTATTATATTAACTTTTAAGCTGCTTTAAGTGGCTTTTGAATATTGGATATAAATAGAAGTGGTTGGCTCATAAATATCTCAAATAATAGTATACTCAAGTATTAAGTCTCACAAACATCGGAATCTGTTATAATCGTAGCATTAGGGTTGAAAATGTCGTAGAAATCAAACGCGTGCATAGCGTTAGCGCTATGATACCTAAAGGTAACTGATGTTACATTCTTGTGGATTTATCCTACTGTATACTATTTTGTCAAAAATAAAGAAATTTGAATTATTAATAAAGGAAAGTTAAGTAATACAGTGGAACCTGGATAATTGAAACCTCAAGGGACCGGCATTTTGGTGTCAATTAACCAGGTTTTCCTCTTAAGCAGGTCTGATCAATTATCCAGGTTTAAAATGAATTCGTGTCAATTATAGAGGCTCTCAATAATAGAGGTTCCGATCTATATAATTTCTTTTATGGAGGTCATCAAAATCGTGAGTAGACAAAAAAACAAGTTTTTTTTTATATTAACGTTTTATTTATTTGACATGAAAGTTCAATAATCATGAAAATTCGCCTTACAAAAAAGGAATGTGTTTCTTAGATCTATGTTTTTAGTTAAAATTACCACTTTGTCGGTCATTGGTCAGGCGTTAATGCCATGAGGATTCATTTTCAAATGAATATTACCAACAATCGACCAAGTGGTACCTTTAACTAAACACATACATGACACTTCATTACTTGTTATACAGATTTAAACTAGAAAATACTTCTTTAATTTAATAATATAAAAAAGTAATTTCGAAACTATCTGTTATGAACTATGTGTTATGTTATGTACGTTTACGCACAATGTTTTCTAACAGAATGTTGTCAACATTAAATTACCC
>JALPQI010021781.1:0-23816 GCA_025490895.1 Thaumatotibia leucotreta
TGGAAGGCGGCCACTTCACTAGTCAGCACACTGTTGACTTTCATTTGTTTATGGATTTTTGCATCGGGAACGCTAAAATGCAGCTGTTTTGGTGCATGTTTGTTGTTTTTTTACAAAGATATGATCGATAACAAACGCATAATTCCAGAAATACATCATGAACCCGTATTCGTCTGTTTTAAATTTTAAAAATTGCCGCCATTTAATTATCGTTGGCACAAAGAAAATTGCATGGTAATTTATCGGGGAAATTGATTGTAGTTTAAGCTTTTAAAAGCTTCGACATCGCTGACCAAACACCCTGTATATCGTCGCCTGGTACCCACAACCCACATCACAATCCTTAATTGAGCTTACCGTGGGGACTAGGTCGATTTATGTAAGATGTCCTAAAGATATATATTTTATTATTATGTATTTCTATAGGTACATATTTTATTCTACCACTTTGTCGGCGTGACTAATTTTATTTGTATATCTACATATAGCAAATTTCTTGTAACAATCACTGAGCTAAGCTGCGGAGAGACATGCCGAAACTATGTATGAGGGTTCCTAGTTTAATTATTCATTTTGTAACTCTATAAAAAGCCCTCCCGATCAATGATCGCTATGAAAGCAATGGCTGTTTAACACATTCAGTGCCAAAAATAGACAGCAACATTATACTAAGATTAGCTAATTTAAGGTGGTTCGTTTTTCATACTAATTGATTTTATTCAAAATATGGGTAAATGGAGCATAGTTTTACAATGAAACCACTTCCATCCACAATCATTTTGATATTTATTTGCGGCAAATTCTATTTCTGTAATAAAAAATGGTCAAATAATAGCTTAAAACACTACTTTATTTTTAATACAATTTTGTCAATGTGTGGGTCGGCGGCGACAGTGTCATACACCAATCGTATGTTCGATGTGTGCGTTAAAAAGTGGACGTTGCCAGTTGACCACAAATGCTGCGTTGCCGCTCTGTCCCAAACCGAACGCATGTCGTGGTTTGTTATTTTTATTTTGTTCCATCAAACTGCATCAAACGGAAAGCGTTGCTAATGTTGCCCATAATAGGTCATATATCCACTCAATAGCCAACCCGCGTACTATTTTATGATATTCCGTATTCGGTCGATTTGCTTGATTTTTATATTTTGTATCAGAAGACCCATTTTATTAGAAAATATATACATAATAGTTACGTTTTACACTACTATAGGGTGGACTTCTTACATTGTTTTTTAAAATAAATGTGCGTACTAAATGATAGTCCGCGTGTAAATTGAACGTAAAACCCCATTTGGCACGGCAACGTCGGCAAACACTAAATTCAAACGTCACTCTTTCTTTCAAAATCATCGGCAGTATTTATTTATCGTATGGCATTCGGCAGTAATTTGGTTACTTTGGTTTGTATAATCCGAATTGACGCTAAATTACTAACGATTGTTTTGAAATATTTTATAGCGTGGCATCTACAGTGATTTACATGAGGATGGAGCTACAAACGCCAAGGAAAGGCTATAAAAAAACACCGATACTCGGGCTCGGGAAAAACTCGTAAGCGAAGCCTTGTAGAAATTAACTATATTACGAAGAAATCAAAAGGTAATAAGTCCGGTAGAGTATCTTTCCTCCCACTATTTTCAACAATTTTTTTATTACATATTTTCACTATGCTTATATTATAATAAAAACATTTGTTGTTTTCGAAACAAACTGCTCCACGCATTGGAAACTTGGCATGTAGATAAATAGCAATATATATTATAAGTATAACATATTTTTTAATGTAAATACCGGAAAACGTTAAGTTTCCCGAGGGATGATGAGTTCCAGGCCTTCAAACTTTTAAAAATATAACCTTTTTGTAGATACTCACTTGAGCCTGTTTTGAACCCAGGCTCCCTCCCTAACTTCGCAGTCAGGATCACCACCATCTAACTAGATAAAGCTGAACTGTATTTTTTATTTCCAGTAATCATCAGACACCATTTTTGACAATGAGTATTCTCATTTCAGATCCAAGGGCCAACTGCCTGCAGTTGCAGACGCCTGCGTCACAAATGATACACTTCCAAGCAACACGTCCTGCCAAGCAATCTTCCTATATTCATGTATAAAACCAAAAAAAAACGAAAACCAGAAAGAATAAATAAAAATAATATGAAATGATGTAAATAAAACACTGAATTTATGAATTGATCTGTTTTCTTTATCTATGTATTCGGCGCGTGATTAGAATGGGAAAGAATCTAATAATTAAAGTGACTAGAAATATCAAATATATAAATATAACTATACATATATGAAAACTTGTCTGAGGTCATAGAATAGATTCCGTCCCAATCTGATTGTCCACCTATTAGGTCATCCAGGTCCCGGTTTTTTTGTAGTTCGGTCTATTCCACATTGACCATGCAAAAAAATACCGGAAACTGGATGCCCATAACATCACCTGAAAAACGTTTTTAAGTAAATAAATAAGGTTACCAAAAATTAAACCTAGGTGGCTAGTTCAGGGGCCAATACCACAAAAACTTTACAAGCATACAATTCTACAAAGTTGACAACTATTTTGTATGGGAATTTTATACAATTTTTGTAGAATTGTACGCTTGTGAAGATTTGTGGGATAGGCCACAGGGCATTACTGGAATAATTGTATTATAGGTAAAGTATCAATAAAAAAAATAAAAAGTCTTATAAATTAAAAAATATATATCTTGATATTACGAGATTTGAACCTTGGTCCTCATGAATGTGCGTCAGACGGTCATCCAACTAGACTAATCCAAGTTCAAAACACGTTCCGAAGAAATAAGCAATCAGTTTCATCAACGAATAAAGGTTTGAATGTGTGTGTGCATACTTCGCAAGTGCGACAGCGTTTCGTATTTATTCAAATAAACTTATTTTGTAAATTAAACCTCATCTGAAATGTAGTTGGCCACATTAGAAACAGCAGTTTTATTTGAGGCAAACACATCACTTATTAAAAATATTTCCATTATCATACATAAAATATAAAAATACGTAGAATTCGCGCCAGCTAGGCACTCTAACGCCATCTATTGGCGTAGTAGTGCCTAGCTGACCGTGACATTCCACCTTAAATAACGCAGATTCCCGAACAGGTCACGTGTTTTATTTATCATTTGTAATGTACACTGTAAAAAGCATGAAACCGGATTGAGAGTACGGTACCTAAGGATGAAGTCTTTTAGGTACTTGATTAACAGAGTAAGTGAGGAAAACAAATTCCAATTCTTTGGTATAAATAAATCAATTGCACGATTTTTTAACTTTCTTGAAAGTTTTCAACAGTTTCAAGTTGAAACTGTTGAAAGTAGTACTACTTAATACTACATTTATACGTAATAGTAAACAAAAAATTACGGAAAACTACAAAAAAAATATAGGAGAACATTGACCAATCGAGACTCGAGAGCTTCGGGCACCACATTGTATAAAAATAGTTGCGCGTAATTAAGCGCGGACTTCGATTTCAATTAATGTGCGTAAGTATGTGCACAATTGACCCCTTATTCATAAACGCCTCCTAACTTAGTAAACCGCTAAGTATAGTTTTTCTCTTTCGGTCTTATCAATATGTCTGTAAGATAGAAAGGGACAAACAATACTTAGGGGGTTAAGCCAGGAGACTTTTATGAATAAGGCGGTTAGCATTTTAGTGAAGTGAAGAGCTAAGGTGGGTGACTGTCCGTTACGATCATATGCAAACATTATTTCCTACGTAAGCCGACCAATCGGATATTTATGTGTCCGCTCGAAGCTCGTGAAAGCATTATTTTTTCATCAAACATAATTTAAGCAGCGAAGATAGGGGAAAATCATGTATATTAGGATACGAAAAAATGTTTTTCCATCGACGTGACCGCGGCACGTGAATCTAATAGCATCCTATCGCGTCGGTCACTCACCGGGCCATGCACCTCCTGGTTTTTTAGAAGAGTACTTTTTAGGGTTCCATGGCCCTTATAACGGAACCCTTATAGTTTCGCTATGACCGTTTGACCGTCTGTCCGCAGCATAGCTCAGTGGCCGTTAGTACTAGAAATCTGCAACTTGGTAGTATACAACTATACATATTAATCATGTCAACAAAGTGGTACAATAAAAACAAGAAAAAGGTTTTTTTTTTCGGGTACCTCCCCAATTGGTGAAGTGGGGATGATTTTTTTATTTGCTGTATAGGTAAAAAACTTAAGTAAGTCACCTGTTGTATGTAGTAGTGATCTATTCAAATAGACAATACATGTTTAAAAAGCGAACACAAACAAAACAAATGCCTATATGGATAGATTACAACCACATACAACAGGAGCTTTTCTTAACTTTTTCACCTATAATCATATAGTGTGGGCTATCATTAAATATGTATCTTAAAAATAATAAGGGTCTTAAAAGAAAGTTTTTTCTAAAGTCAATATTTTCGGAGATATTCGCTCCAGAAGAAAAAAAAATTGTCTCCCAGCTCTAACTTTTGATCCGTAAGTCCAAAAAATATGAAAAAAATAATGAATAGTGGGCTTATAGAATACTTTAAAATAAAACTATTTCGAACATAATCGGCCCAGCCGTTTTTGAATAACTACGGAACCCTACACTGAGCATGGCCCGACATGCTCTTGGCCGGATTTTTTATCATATGTTGTAGGTAGACGCACATACAGTTTGACAGCCTCCGTAGCTTAGTTCCGAGGACTACGAAGCTACACGTTTGAGTCCCGATGTCCCTGAGTTATGGTTGGTGTCTATTTTTGTATGTATTTATGTACCTATCTATTAAATGTAAAATCATGACAAGGTCGAATAATGTATGATTTATCATCTGATAAAAAAATCATAACTACATAATCGTATACAAGTACTTAATACAAGTCCGATATAAGTAATATAAATAATATAATATTGTGAGATAGAGAGTTATTTCGTTTATTTATGCACAAAAATGCCCGACAAACGTTTTTTACGAGATATATTTACTATCACACGAATCAGACATTGATCAGAATTTACTAGGTACTCTGAACTAAAGTGCACATCAAACAGCGCGTGAGGCGACTAATTAAGTAATTACAAAGAATATTGGTTGCATTTTAAGGTACATTTAGACCAAACGAGCATTCGCTCATTTGTTCTATCTTTGGCATATCCCCCACTGTACGAAATCAACGAATTTCGACGAATCGCTTTTCGTGTAACGAACGAATTTCGGATAGAATGAGCGAATGCTCGTTTGGTCTAAACTAAATGCACCTTTAAACTAGAACGTATGGACTATGGTAAAGACTAATTACAAGATTTTTTGAATAATTAGGTAATACGAGTACTATGATATTGTCAGCTCATCGCTCATAAAAGGGATATTTTACAAATTGTATTATAGTTTGGATAACGAACTAAAATCCCGCGTGCCTGTGAAACGCACGTGAGGTTAACTTTCAGGCTCACGGTCGGTGACCGCCGCGCGCATATATTTAAAATACAGGAATGCTAAATAAATTCCAAAAATTTTCATGTGGAGAAATGCGATCAGAGTTCTATGACCGGAGCGCTCGAAGGTCGTGTACTGTGGTCAAAGATCAGGATTTAACACTGGTTACATTTCGAGTTAATTTTTATGATGGTATTGGTGTTTGGATGGGTCATTGTCAGATTTAGGTTATCGTCTTTTCGTTGGACATACCTAAAGTTAAGGAATTCCTGTACTAATTTTGGGATAAAACAATAACTTAACTGTTAACTTTTGACCACCGAGTGGACAACTTTTATTTTTCGGACTAACAATGACCCTGATATAGTTAGCTGTAGTGGTACATATATATATGATCCGCAGCAAGGGAAAATGGACAAATATAATGACAGAATGGGTATCACGACACAATGCAAAAAGAAAAATCGGAAGACCACGAATGAGATGATCAGATGACCTCAGGGGAGTTGCCGGCCCCATGTGGGACAGGCTTGCAAGAGACAGGTTCAGGTGGAAGGAAAAAGAGGAGGCTTTTGTGTCGAAAGGACACGCTGATTAGAAACTTATGTAATTAAGTAATATCATAATTGTATTAATGATATATCAGAAATAAAGGCTTTGAAATTGAATAGTGGTAGCAGCCAATGCAGTTACGACCTACCTTTATGACGCCAAAATGACGCTGACACGTGATCTTTTTCTATTAGTTCCCTATAGACCCACGCTTGGAATCAAATCAATTTACGAGTTAGTACCTACTTAAATCTCGACATGTGATCTTAGCACATTTCTTACTTTACTCTCAACTGATATTCGAATATGTACCACCTTCTCATGTTTATCAAGTTACAGTACGCTTCTAGGTATTTAAATAAATGTACGGTCGAGGAATTTAATTCCCTACCCATTTCGTACCTTGTCATAGTAGCTATAATATGACAGTCCTAGCAGCTTTCATATTGATTGTCACTGTGACAAGGTACGAAATGGGTAGGAAATTAAATTCCTCGACTGTAGTTAGGTATATACTCGTAACTTGCTCTAGTCATAGTTTCCAATGCATCCAAACGCGCACTTAGAAACACTTCTAACGAGCGTAATTATCGCTTGAATAGGGTTATGTAATAGTTGTCATACATGATTGTGTTTATTCACACACAGGAAGTTAAAAGATCCATGACGCAGCGACTCCATAGATAACTAATAGACTAAACAATCAATCAGACAACATACATTACCCTCAAGCGCAATATTATGATTAGTTACACTGAAATGTTTTATTATGCTATAGGTATACTTACATATACTTCGGTACATAGGAAGTAGGATCAACCACGCAAGTAAAAGTGGACTTTAGTCATAGAAGATAAAATTTATATGACGAATGGAAACGGTCTAACAGGCATAGGTTACATGCGTAATTGGGTAGATTCGAAAAACATATTATTATTTTGTTGCTGACTTCATTGACGATTGTTTCGATAACTGACAACTTGCGTCATCATTAACTCCAAGCCAAACGAAAAATCCAGGGACCCCTAAACCATATAAGGGGGCTACCATGACGTACTAATGCGGTTCAGTTTAGGTTCAGGGAAAGGGACAGTGATAAAAAATAAGCTGAACCGCATTAGTACGTCATAGTAACCCCCCTGGCCATAGACTATGTTAGTCTAAAAGGTATCCATGAACTCTCGATACTTATAAATAAATAATATCTATACCGCTCGCTAATAGCAACCAAAAAAATAAGGCTGACTTTTTATTTGACACGTTTTCATATTTAGTTAATATTACACAGATATACCTATTTTTACCTTAATACTAATAAATATCCATAATTTTTACTAAAAATGTATGTGAACTCAAGTTTTAGGGTTCTAAGTTGGCGATGAAACCAAGATTGTGTTCTAAAAGTGCATGATTATGAAATAATGCAAGTTTTTAGGTTTGTTTGTTTTTTGTTGTTTTTGCTTCACTGCTAGTACCTAAGTATTTACGTGATTTATTGTCCTTTGAAAAATGAATGTCATGTTGTATCATTTCAGTTGGTCATTTAGAAATGGCACTAGAAACGAAAAGCTTAAAAATACGCCACTAAAGAGTAAATAGTTACCTAACTTTTATGATGATCCTTCGAAAGCCAGCAGCCCTATTTTCTATGCCAAGGAAACACAAAGTTCAATACTAAGTATAAGAGGTATTGGGAATACCCACATTTAAATAATCAAACATACCAAAAAAATGTGAAATTCCATGTCCTCTTTGAACAAATTATAAATATCAGGCAAACACTTAGCAATGTACGTCTTTAAATTAGGTAAAGATCCACTGCAGGATATGTAGGTGCGTTTGCGTCGAGATTTCGCAGTTAATGAAAACAATATGTAGAACACATTGTTTTCATTCTCAAAGGTAGTGTTCCGTTCCGCATGAATTAGAATGCATTTTCACAGTTACAATTTTTCAGAAAAGTATTAGTGAAAACCATATAGTTTGACGGAGAATTTTCGTATTTTTTGTATAAGTACTCTCCTTTAAAAGTAGTTTACGATATTATGCTATATTATTGCCTATTATTATTGATAATTAACAGGATCAACAGATAGTTTGCCAATAAGTTGGCAGCGGCATTGAGTAAAGTGAAACCAAAGGGCAAGTACTAAACATAGAAATATTTTTTTGGGTCTTTTGTCTGCTAGGTCCAATTTTTCACGACGGCAAGACACTAATTTAACAGATCTTAGACCATTGTGGGCACCACCGAGTAATCAATACAAGAATTTATTTTATGGTTCAAAAACCAGGTTTTTGTTTTGTTTTTTTTTTTTTATTGAGACCCACAGCAGCATGACGGCGCCCGGTTCGCCAAGCTTATAATTATTTATATTCACCTGTCTGTGTCTGGGCCACAATAAAATTTTGCAAGTAAAAATTTCGTTTTGTTTCGTCTGCAGGTAACTTCTCTGACAGTTCTAAATATGTTAGTGAACCAACAAGTTGGCCTGATAGAGAAAGGTAAAGAAAAAGAATGAAATTTATACAGAGTTCAGTATTTTAATCACTAGGTACATAGTATAACATAAAGTCACTTGTTCTGTCCCTATGTCCCTTTGTACGCTTAAATCTTTAAAACTACGCAACGGATTTTGATGAGATTTTTTTTAATAGGTAGTGTAATTCAAGATTATAATAGTTATTTGTTATACAAGGGCGCAAAGTTGTATTTTACCCGCGAGTATGAAATTGAAACACGAGCAAGCGAAAGGAATCTATAGTTGAACCACGAGCGAAGCGAGTGGTTCTAAAATAGAATCCTGAGCGCAGCGAGTGTTTCAACATACGAGAAGTAAAATACATTTGCACCCGTGTGTAACACAAAACTTTTCCCCTCACTATAGCGAGGAAACTCAAAAAGGTAATTATTTGTTCACATTACAATATAATAATTTTCCAAATGCATCATGTATTTAATGCAAGATTTTGTCGCAGTAAACTTACCACGAAAAAGTAAACGCAGCACGATTTTAACACATTCCTGTAGTTGCACACCAACGCCAATGCATTATTAAATCATTCTCATTCATTATTTTTACAAAATTATAACAGAACACCCTGAAAGTTGTTTAGTTTACTGTTTTTATGCGTGTTCGAGTCGGTAAATAAAAATTATAACCTATAATATTCTTTGACAATGTTGACGTTGACATTTTCTGCGTTTTGTGATTGCATCTAGTCATCTTATCATCATTCACTAAAACAATTGTTACTTATGGAATTTTAGGATTTATATGTTAAAATCATCATATTATATAAAGGTTTGTATTTTACACTAAATTCTCAAACAAATTATTTAATTATCATTAATATGGAGCAATTTCCATGAGCATTTTACGTTTTGTTATTCCAAAACCAAGGTCATTACTTTGCCACACAAGTGAATAATATGCGTTTTTACACGTTCGTATTAAAGGATAAACGAGCACTTTACGAGCTAGTGAGGGGAAAAAATATTTACCTACTGCTTAAGTCCTAACAACCTCAAATATAACTAAAGAAAACTCTTCGTAGTATGTCAGTAAGACATGTTTTTATACCGCGATGGTGGAAACAAGCATACAGCTCGCCTGATGATACCGTAGTCTATGGACTACGGGAATTTACAACCGAAAAGTTCGCCGTAGGTAATTTCTCTAAAACCGCACAATACCGCCTTGTATGATGGGGACTGTGCGGTATTTATGGTCATCAATAAAATTTCTATAGCCAATCCTTAAGTAATCCATGAACCTTAGAATACCTTAGTATCAGCGGCCATACAGGCCCCAAATATTTGTATTTGTGGGAAATCCCAACGTTTCCGAAGATATTTGCTTAATGCCATCTAGAGCCAGTTAATCACATGCGTGATCTTATGCCACTCTAAAAGGTCTTATAATTGCGTATATTAGCTTAATTTATAAGCTGTTTTATTGTTTTATAGATATCTACAGGCGCATGCCATGGCAAACCGTGAATCATTGATTGTCAAACAAGCGCCCTCAAATATTTGCTGAATTATAATACATAATTCACATCCTTTGATTCATAACGCCACACGTAGTTAAGCAATAACCGTAGTCACACGAGTTATGTAATAATTACCAAATGAAACAAAAAAAAACAACTTCAACCTATTTTTCCACGACCCCATGGCATCATTAAGGCCCGGCCACGACATTGGTCTAAGGCGACCGGCGGCGAGCGAATCCCTTAGTTGGAGCGGGATGGCGATATGGGAACTCCCTCTCGCACGTATGGTTTTCCGCTAAGCCGGTCGCCTTATAATAGACACTGCTGCCCATCATCAATCTTTTATCAAATAATGGTCAGTGACACTTCAATCCGTTAGTCGACTCTTACGACACCCGCAGGAGGAGTTGGGGTGGTGACAAATGTATTCTTACTGCCGTCACCACACGGTTTACTTGCTTACTTGTAAAGAAAAAAGTATCCCTCCTGCATACTAAATTCTGTGTTGGTATGGGAGCTTTTATCAGTAGCTGACCATACCTAGACAAACAATAACAAAATACCAGAGTCCAGGGCGATTGTCAGACCCGCACACTCAGCTTTCGCGGTTAACTGCTGTCTTATTATTACTACAAGTAGGCTAAGTGTGAAGACACATCTATTTATCAGCATGCGTACGCATTTTGTCTATAGAAAATGTCAGTTTAGTATGGGACCGCGTCCAGCTTTCCGCACGCGTACGCAATAGGTAGTACGCATGCTTACTCGTTTCATACTAAACGGCCAATTTTATTAGACAAAATGCGTACGCATGCTGATAAATGTGTCTTCACCCTAATTTATCTCATTGTAAAAGAGAATTTCCCCGATACTCGGATTTGCCTTAGGAAGGGAAAGCAGCTTGAGCTTGAAAGCTTGTAAAATTAGTAGTGATATACTCTATCATATATTTTAATCTTACCTTGTGTTTGGTTCTATTCTTCTGACTCCGTATGCCTTTAATTCGTTTCGGGATCTGTAAAATACATCCATATGTAAAAACTCACTTCAAGTTAGATCCGGAAACACTAAGTGTCATTCGATTTCAAGCAGCATATATTCAACTAGGTATAATAAAACAAAAAAGTAATCATAATCAATGAAAATAAATAACACTGAGTAAAAGATTTTAAAAAGTTTTGAGTGGAGCTTGAATTATTTAATTTCATTCTAAGTTTAAAGCCCCCGCTATTCATTAGCCTAATTTGGACCAATATAAAGGACACAACTATGCGATGGAGCGAGATCGCGAGATTGCTTTGCTCCTCTTTCGTATAACGGCATCCCTTAGATTGGCCTACATTGGGCCAATGTGTACTGCGGCCTTAAGAAAAAACACTAACTACTTGTACATATCTCGGAGAGAATCGGAATTGCCAGCCGTGTATCGCTATATTATCTATCTTACTTGTCACTCTTACTCCGTTCGTTTCCCATTTTCGATAGTAAAATGCAATTGCAAGCTCTAAGCAAAATGAAGTACCTACTAGTAACCACTTTAAGACACCCGTGACAAATCATGGTATTTTTTAGGTACCATTTGCTACCTTCATAAAATTCATAAAAAATAATTGTACGACTTAAAACGGGATACTCGTATTTACCACAAAATTGAAACTATAGAGCGCCAGATATTTCGGCACAGTTGCACATGCCATCTTCACGGAGTAACAGGATGCTTAGACAAGTTGCCAATCGCTATTAACGCTTAATCGTCAATCGTAAACGAAAGGCGGCTAACTGTCTTTGTCGCACTAATATGAAAGATTGACAGAGAGGGAAAACCACGATACGCTACCAAGCGTTAGCTATTGGCAACTTTGCTAAGCATCCGGAACTAGTGAAGATGGCATTTATTTTGCAACAGTGCCAAAATATCGGATGCTCAACAATTTCAATTTACATAATAAATATCCCGTTTTAAGACGTACTTTAATAATGTAAATGAACATGTTAGCATAAAAACTTATAAAAATAATTGTATTGAATTGAGTGATTGTGTAATTATATTAGGCACTGAACTGAATAAACAAGGAAAGTCTTGGGACTAGATCATTCTGCCAATGAGATTAACATATAGTATCAATCGTAAGTTAACACATTATCTCTTTGACCGAATGACCTAATCACGCGGGGTTGTTTGTTTACTTTCTGTTAAATATCTAAAAAGCAGACTATCAGAATATAAATAAGGAATAATACAAATTGCTGGTTACACAATATATACACATAAAGTATCGCTACCTCAAGTCAAGCAAAATATTTTGTCAACGGTGTAAGAAAATATAATATGGCAGTCTCCGTTAGAGTCAGATATTTTTATTTTGAAATAATTATACAGGAGATTGTCCAGAAATATTTGTCACTTCTGCAGAACACGAAATCTTGCAATGGAGAATAAAAAAAAGCTTGTAAAAATAGATTTCGAAGGGGTTCTGGAAAACTTGTATTGTGAATACCTACTGAAATTGCAGTAGCAACAAAATAGGACCAAAGTTAGATAATTTAAGACCTCCTAGTTAATTACAAAAGCCAGAAATTACAGCTTTTTAACTATATTGAACAGATTTTTTCATTTGAATTTGCCAAATTTTTATCGGTACACACTACGAACAAATAAAACATGGAAGCCGCTCGCCATACTAAATTGCCTTTCGAAAACGGTCCTGAATTTTTGTTGACAAGTGTCACCCCCTCTTCAATGCATCACGGTTATGAATTTCAATATCAATCTATAAAAACTCAAACCGCCATTTAAAAATAGTTGTGATTGGTCCGTCAAAGTTTTGATTGACTATATTCTATAAACATTTGTCAAAGATGTTGCGCCGAAATATGCGCGGTGTTCAGAAAAGCGCTATGATCTGCCCATCTTGGCACAATTGAACAATTGTTTTCGGGGGCATTTTTGAGCTGGCGTTAGATGTCCATGTTATATATGGTCGCAGGGTACACCCTTTATGTGTGAAATGACAGATAAGGGCTTGTCCATTAATCACGTCATACTGTATTGGGGGAGGGGGGTGGGGGGTCAAGAAAAATCACCAATTATCACCATATTATCGGACAAACATAACCAGATATCAAACCCGAAATAAGAGTTATTAAAAAAAACGTTGTCAATAAATTACACGTCATATTGGCTAGGGGGGAGGGGGCGGTCCTGAAAATATCACAAAAAATTGGAGGAGGGAGCCAAAGAGCCCACCGGGGAGGAAGGGGTCCAAAATAGGCCAAAATCGTATGACGTGATTAATGGACAAGCCCTAATATATTAGACTGACAGTTGTCAGATTGATTAGCGGCAGATCACAGTAAATCAATAACCATTACTATATACCAGTGTTTCCAGATGATACACGTTGCGCATTTTTCTCCGTATTTTCTTTTACGGATCCGCACTCCGCTTTATGGTAGCACGGATCCGCGTTTTTTAAATTAAAAAATTCAGGGTGGCTATGGGGTCGTAATCCCAACTGTAAAAACGTGTTAAGACAAACATTTACAATTGTACAACATCAGAAAGGGTAAAATATATAAATAACAAAAATGCGCATAATTTAAGTAGAAGAATTTTGCATAAGACCGGCATGACTCAGGTGACCGTATGGCAATAACAGACAGAAAAGGGTTGATTCATCCAAATTACGTAGCTCACACTGAAAATGTCGGGAATGACCCACTTAGAGATCACTCAGCATACAGAAACAATTAATTTCTGAAAGTATAACTCTTTAGTATTTTTTTGAGGTATAATTTATCCGGTTAACACCTGTATTTTAGGATTTCTTGCCATTTGAAAATTGTGTGACGGGCGATTTTACGAATTTCGCCCAAAATTTTTATTTTGTAGCGTTTTTACACTACTTTCAATATGGCCTTACTCAACAATGAAGCAGAAATAGGCTTAGATTCTTATTTAGTAACAAAGCTCAGTTCTTGTAGGACTGCTTGTAATAGTTTTCACAAATTGTATTGCTTTCGATTTTTTCTTATGGATGATTATAGAGATCAACGTCTTTTAACAGCCATACCCTAATTTTAAATCGCACTAACGTGGTAAATCATAGAGAATTCATAAAACAAATTACGTTAGGAAATTCGGACATCCTTAGGTATCCATATGACTCACTAGAAAAAAATCCAATATAAATATGTTTTCTTAAAAAATCTATAGTTTCAATGAACTACCCAAACCTTCCATACAAAATTCCAAAAACTGAAAATTTTCATACAAAAAGTGATCTAGGAAAAATGGGTTATGAGCTTTGAGAGTTGGTTCAATTGTATTAAAAATTTGTATACATTATCAAAAAGAGTTAAGAAGGGTGATAATTTAAACAATAGAGGCATAATTAATACAGTTTCCTAGATTCCCGACAATTTCAGTGTGGCCTACGTACTCGTAAAAACAAAATAATTTAATTAAGCTGTTTTCTTTAAAATTACGCATTTATTAAGCGTGGCTTCCGCTTTTTTGTATTTCAGTATCTGGCAACACTGCTGTACACCTACAGCTAATCAGTCAGTCAAGTTACTGGTGGCTTTAGGTTACTATTAGCACGATACACGATCAGTTTACAATACCGATATAGGTACCTAATGTTGCTATTCGGGTGCGCAATAAAAATAAACCACGTGCGTCTTGAATTGACCTAGTAATTTTTAGCCCGTTATTTCAGTTTTTATGACATGTAAACATTTACATTATATGGAATAACTTTCTGTGCGTGTGGGTTACACTTTTCTAGGAGCTTTTTCATTTTAGGGACGTAACGATAATTACTATGATATCTTTGGGAATTTAAGCTTGATCGGTGTTTTAATATTATAATATGGCTTATAAAAATTAAATAATGTAAAATGAACACCAAAACCGAGTTATTATCGATATTTAGTGCTTAATTGTCGTTACAAAGCTGACTGAAATTAAGGTTTTTTTATCTTCACGCTAATTGGGTGACCCAAAAGGTGAAAATGCCCATCTTTGGGAATTTACGGTTGATTTGCGTTTTATATTAGGTATAATATCGCTTATAGTTTGAAAAATTAACACCAAACCCACAAATTTTTCTACTGAAATTTAGTGCTTAATTAGAGCTTAATCGTAGTTACAAACCTGACCAAAATTAAGGTTTTTTTTTAATTTCACGCAAGTTGGGTGTCCCTAAAAGTGAAAAACCTCAATCACCGGCTCGACTACGCTACGGGAGATCAGAAAGAAATATTTCTCTTATGTCAAATAGTAGCTTCCATGACTTCTCTGCTTTCCCTCTGATGGTGGATTTACACCAGACGAGCGAATGCTCATTCTATCCCCACTCTACGAAATTCGTTCGCTACACAAAACGTAATTCGTCGAAATTCGTTGATTTCGTAGAGTAGGCGTTTGGAGTAAATCCACCTTGATAGAGAATGCCCTACTACCTATTCAAGTATTAAGTTTGGCATTCGTACGCTATTGCTAAGATTTTTGCTTATGTGAAATGAATAATTAGCTTAATATGTAGGTATTGTTAGGTACCTACCGCACAATGGAAACAGCTGAAGAATGCATTCGTAGGGCTGGATAATGTTGTGTTGGGGCTCGACTCTTCAACTGCCTCGATGGTGGATGCGACCGTACCCTGTTAACATTCATTTTACACCAATTACAACAGTCAATATGGAATCATGAGATTAGGATTACCTAAGCCTGTCTTACTCGTACAAGAGCAAGTATGTCTCAAGAGCCTACCGCGAACACCTTAAGTAAAATTTCGAATATCTAGATATCTCTGTTACTCGAATATTAGGGTTAATTCCTTACATTTTTTGCCAAATATAATTATAAGTCAAATATGCAGAAAATTTGCTATTTAAAATAAAAATGGTATTTAAAACAAATTGAGAATAGGTACCTATTATCTAATTGTTGTAGCACCGCCCACAACTTCTTAGCTTTCCCGTATGGTTGACTGGTAGAAAATGACTCTTTGCGTTAAGTTTGCCTTTCTTTTGTGCAATAAATATATACCTAAATAATGAAGATACAAGCCAATTCCGTCCTCACGGTAAGCGACAAAAATGGGACGTTTTTACTAAAACGGTCACAAATGCTTGAATGGTTTGTTAAGGTACGAGTTCGCAGCCGACCGCAGGCGACAACTGCAGACGACGTGTCGCAACGACACTACTGGTTTCTATGTATTTCTATGAAATTCCCTCCGTAGTCAGCGACATGAAGCTAGCGACGCGTCGCCGAGCGGCAGGCGGCAGTGTCGCCCGACCGCAGATCAGTAGTGTCGCTGACGCCGGAGCAACGATACGTCGAGCGTGTTTCATTTCAAAATGGATTTTTCTCTGAATTCTTTCATATCGCTTTTCAAATGGTTTTTGATCAGTATTGAATAAGTTCCCTCACTTGCTCTGCATTTAATCATAGGACATGTGGCTTTTCGTCTTTTTCTGTATATTAAAAGCAAGTCATCATCAACTTCTTCCTCTTCTAATAAAAGACGTAAAAAATTGCGATCACTATTCTCGAACACGTCAGACATCTTGTTTCACGGACCGCTCGGAATCAACTGGTTGCCATCTGCAGTTGTCGTCTGCAGTCGGGATCGAAATCATGACTGCAGCGACAGGACGCAACGACGTGTCGCGACGACATGAAGCGACGACATGTCGTCTGCTGGTGCTGCGTGCGGTCGGCTGCCAACTTGTACCTTTACTTACAACTTTACATCTACGGACAAATAAAACATGGAAGTCAAACGCCATACAAAAATGCCTTTCGAAAACGGTTCTGACAATCTGTTGACAAGCTCACCTTTTCAGTAGGTACAGTCGACAAAAGAGCGCCCTTTACAGGCCCCGCACACTAACAAGTTATCTCAGACGCACGACACACACTGCGAAGAAGTCCTGTGCTAGTGTGCGTGATAGTTCAAATTTAAGAGCTTGTATTTTCTACCTTATCATAATTATCATAAAATTTACTTTACAAAATAATACAGATTTTAGAAATATGTTCGCACTGTAAGACCATAATACATTGATTCAAGATTCAATTTCGCCTAAAGTCTAAAAAATATGTCGCCTTATTTTATAAAAGGTTATTGTCTAGTTTCACGTTAGTTACAACTTTGTGTCATTAGTTTTAAGGTTCAAAGTTAATTACATTTAATATCGTAGGCTACCATTCAAATTCTTTGACGACAATTACCTTTACTTGAATGAGGTGGATATTTTATTAGTCTACCCGCAATATATACATATCGTTATAACAATATTGTGGGTAATGGGTATGGCATTAAATTTCATTTCATTGCCAACCGACCTTCGTTGCAAGCATTGTTCATTTTACTTTCTTGTTACCTATTGATTTTGATTGTTTTGTATTAACATGGAGAATACGCGTATTCGGATTGAAGCGGGCCGAAATTATTATTATATATTATGATCCATAAACAGAACGTTTCGTTAAGTGAAATCGCACGAAGATGAATGATATCAGTAAGTAATACTCTTAGATAGCTACTTATTAAAAGAAACGCATGGTTTTTTGTGTGAATAAGTAATTTTAATTAAAAATATAATAATTTACCTATTATTTATCTAGTATATTGACACGTTTGACGTTCAATTAATTACGAAACATGTTAATCTTATACTAAATTTTCTTTGCAGAGACCAACAGTGCAGCTAGGTATGGGCTGTGGGTTCGCCGGTTTGCTGAGACGGGAAATGTGAAATCAGAGCATTTCGGCCTGAATCGACGCGTCTATGCTTCATCAGGACGTTGTTGCGTCACATTCAAACGACCCGTTTCTCAGCACCCGTGTGACAGCAGCCAGGTATGATGTGACCTTGCAGACCGTGCGGAACCACTTAAGCGCGGCTGGACCACATAGATAACAGACTGCGATTTGCAATGAAATATCTAGACTTTGATTGGTGTAATAACGTAGTGATATTTACCTACTGACGAAAAATCGTTTAAGTCTGATAAAGACGGCCGTAAAATTTTGTGGAGAAAAAAGGTGAGCGTTATTGTGAAAAAAAACTTTTTACCGTGTACGGCTAGTGGTAGTTTGACTCTAGGGTATTGGGGCTGGATGTCATCGAGGGGGCCAGGGGAGCTGGTGCAAGTTGGAAGTCGCAATAATAGGTGTTTACTTACATTTTTTACTTAACAGATATTTAAAATGCCTAATCATTCTACCGTAATATTTTGCCTAACATACAGGCAAAATATAGGTATATAAAATTGAACATCGTAAATCTAGATCTAATTAATGTTTTTGATTTGTATTATGTGATGTGTATCTGTATCTTTTCTTAAATAGTGTAATTTTAGTTTCATGACGCATTGGTGTTCTGCTGTAATGTCATGTCACTTTTGTTTTAATAAATAAATAAAACATTATTATTATGTAAAAATGTATGAGAAAATAAATTTTGATATGTTTCAAACGTTCCTGACATAATTTAAATCATTTGATAGTCAACTAGTTAATGGGCAATCCAATGTGTTTAATGATGTTATTGCTGATGAAGTTAGTTACAAACTAACTGACAAAGCATGCTTATTCATTTGACCATTGATAAGCTCAAAAATAAAATATAAAATTGCGGCCATCAAAATTGTAACTTAGTATAATTATGTAGGTATAACTTAGTATAGAGTAAATGTGAGATAGATGCATACGAAGGATACTGATTTTGGAACACTGCGAACGTGTTTCGGATTGGGTGTGAGTGATATCTTTATGGCCTCGGGGTTTTCATGTATCCTACGATAAATATGTGCTTATATTTTTGTGATTATTGACTGCAAACACCTGACATACCTACTTATACACAGTGTTTCCTAAGTCAATAATAATCTCGCGCATATCGTATGTAAAAGTCATACTGATCAACTTTTAGCATAGGACCAAGGGCTTAAGAAATCCAGAATGTGGTGCTCATATGTTTATTTTTTGTTCATTATAATTATCCTGAGTAGTTAGGTAGACCATTAAAAATCTAAATATGTTTTTATTTATTTCAATAGCAACATCTCTCGAGTCAAAACACTTTTGGCGTGGCGTATATATTTATATGACCATTTCTTTGACCATTCCCATACTTAAAAAATTAAATAACTTTATTCGTTAATACATAACATAACAAATTAATGTAATTTTTACACCTTAACATTTGCAAGTTAGATAAGTTTGAATTTGCACATTTGGGCAACAATTCCACTTTTTCACAAAAATTATTATTATCTTCAAATGATTTTTATTTTATTTATTACTTTCCTACTTTTTCTATCATATGCTGAGACGAATGTCGAACATCTCATATCCGGTAATTTCTACTTGGTGGCAAAGTTTTAATGTTTATTTTACTAAATATGCAATTCCTTCATTTTAAAATATTAAATGCTGTAATTTTATTGCTCTAAAATATGTTACGATTAGAAATTTACATATAAATACCAGTTTATGTAATTCTTTGTTTATAGGCTGTAGGTAGATAGATAATAAAAACATGTAACTTATTTATGTGATGGGTATTAAGTATTTTATAATTAAGGCATTCTAATTAATGTTTCATACATGTGTATCAGTTTTTGTTTTAATTACCGAGTAAACAATGTTTCAATTACCTTGCAGGTAACATATAAGCAAATGAATATAATGCTACTAATAATGTGTGAGAGTTTTAAATGTTAGCATTAATTTATAAACTATATGGAAACGGATTATATCGCGTATATTTATTAATTATTCATTACATCATGACGTTTCGAACACTTTACAAGGTTGATCTACAGATGACTGATGCGATAAAATCCTTTTCCATTGTTTTATTTCATGTATTTGTCCTTGTCAATGCTTGGCAAATATATAGGTGTGTGCTGGTGTTGTAAATGATCAACATCACATTTTACAGTAGGTATACTATAGGAGCGATTGCAAATACAATTTTTAAAACAACAATTTAGGTATAGAAAAATGATGCTCGACATAATTGTTATTTTGTTATATTATAATATTTCAAAGTATAATACCTAATAAACAAATTGTTTAATCAATTCGTGATTTTATTCTGTAGATTTAATTAAAAAAACTATGCCAAACGTTTACAACGTTTGGCATAGTTTTTTTTAATTGAATTGAACTAATACATAACATCCTCATAATATCTTGATATTAACCCCTCGCAGACTATCTAAATTAATTGATGAACCTTTATATTTAAAATAAAAAGCTCAATGATGAAACAGGCCTACTAGGGATTAACAAGACAAACATATTTCTTGTTTATTATTACACACGTGCGGCTTATAATAAAAAAAATATTCTACGTAGGTATACCTGTCCTACAGTTCCTTATTTAACTTGGGTGTAAATATAAAACAATATTATTATTATTAGTTATACTTTATAAAAAAAAAATCAATAGTAAGTATCCTGCAAGTATTTTTTTTTTAAATACGATAAACTTCACCGTAGAAGGCGTCTTTTCTGCAAATTTGGAACGTATATTTATGTGTAGGTATATCATTAAAAAAAATTGTAGGTAACAATCACATCTTAGGATAGAATGAAACATTGGGGAAGCATTGTAGGTATGCCCAGTAAAGTAGTAAAATATTGTCTGTAAGTTTCTGCATTTAAAATATGAATATACCAATATAACTATGAATATGTCCTAATTTGACTTATACACTGTTGTGTCAACAGTACTTTCGAATCCCATTCTAATCGAGGTTTGATAATAAGTATGCCTAACATCATCTTTTGATAACATTGAAGTTGCTTGTCTGAACACGTTAACATGCTACTTACTTATACGTTAAACCTATCATAATTATCGAAATCTACGCCGTAAAGTGTAATCCATATTTAAACCATGAGCAGCATACAAATCATGCAATTCTACTAATATTCGAAACATGAACAATCTACCCGCTTCCAGCTGTTTAAGAAACGGGTTTCTTGTTTCTTATTAGTCGAATGATTCTACCGACTTGTTATAGTTGTTATTATTCAATTTCTAAAAACATGAAAAAATAATCAAGTGCGCCATAACGTCTAGCATCGGATTTGAACCCAGATCATTGGGTTAAGAGCCAGCGTTAGACCAACCGCGCCACCGCAGCGTCGTTTTAACGGGCAAAAATTGTGAACTCATCCCTCGCGTAGCTAGACTACTTAGTTTGAAATTATAGATAACACACACATACGCGGCAGCATGAGCGTTCGTTGCATGCGAGTTTCTATGTGTGTATCGCGCATCCGTGGTAAGATGCTTGCATTTGTGAGCTGTAAAGGAGACTTTTTTGTCGACTGTACATTTCGTTTATCAATTTCTATACAGGGTGTAATCGATAAGTGTTTACAGGCCATAATTCCGTAAATATGAGAGATATCAGAAAACTTTTTACTGATATCGAAAGTACGTTACCCAACGAGTAAAATTACATTAATAACTTTTTCTAAATAGATGAAGTAATATTAAAAATACTAACTTAAAACGATCCCATACATTTAGTATGACGACTTACAGCCTTAAAGAATGTCGGGTGTCGTAAGAGATAAAACTATTAGAGATTTTTGAGATATTTCTGATTTTATTTCAAAAAAGTTATTAATGTAATTTTACTCGTTGGGTAACGTACTTTCGATATCAGTTTTTTTTTCTGATATCTCTCATATTTACGGAATTATGGCCTGTAAACACTTATCGATTACACCCTGTATATGTAGTTGTGATAAGTCATACAAAATTTTCTTAAAGCTTTTTAGGGTTCCGTAGCCAAAATGGCAAAACGGAACCCTTATAGATTCGTCATGTCCGTCTGTCCGTCTGTCCGTCTGTCCGTCTGTCACAGCCGATTTACTCGGAAACTATAAACGCTACAGTAACGAAATTTGGTAAGGATATGTGTTGTATGAACCGCTACAGAATTATGACACTAAATTGTAAAAAAAACCATTGGGGTGGGGGCCCTCCATACATGTAACTGAGGGATACAACATTTTTTTTAGTTGTATATAAGCGTGTGGGGTATTAATAGAAAGGCCTTTGAAAATGATATGAAGGTTTATAAATCTCATTTTTATTTAAGCAAACCGTTTTCGAGATATCAGCTTTCAAAGTCTGAAAAACGTGTCCCCCCCCTCTATTTTTTAAACTACGCAATATAAAATTCTAAAAAAAATATATGTTATGCACATTAATAAACTTTATCAACGATTTTTGGTTTGATTAAATTATCTCTTATAGTTTTTGAGGTAGGTTGATTTAACTGTATTTTTTAATAATAACTTGATAATGGTACGGAACCCTTCGCGCGCGAGTCCGACTCGCACTTGGCCGGTTTTTTCATATTCATTCACATACACACTCTGTTCATTAATTACTAAAGTTAAATTAAAAATTAAAGGAATTTTAAATGCGCAGCATTATGATACATGGCCACGTAGCTATTCACATAAGCTATGCACATAAGCTATTCACATAATAAGTAACATAATTAAAGGCAAAATCGAAAATAATCACTAAACCTGAACAATATCTCTCAATAACTATTTGTTTACATACTAAAGGTGTGGTAAATGAATTACCTATTTAGCTACATTGCTAGTAGGTATTTACTTTCTTTAATGTAGTATAACTACTATATTTAACTATGATATAAAAGGTATGAGTACATACAATGTATTACCATGTGTACCGGGCTTTTACGAAAATAGTTAAAATAATATGCATTACTAGCAATCGTTTTCAAATAAGTTTTAACATTTAATAAATATTTAAATTGACCGTACAGTTAACTTTATTTTGCTCCGAACGATCAATGTAATGTGTGTACTGCTTAAGGTGCGTTCAAACCAAAAGAACTTCGCTGTTCTAGCGCCCGTTCTACGAAATCAACCAATCACGTTTTGTGTACCGATCGAATTTCGTAGAGTGGGAGGTTAGAACAGCGAATGCTCTTTTAGTTTAACCGCACCTTTAGTTGTCAAATGTTGCGAGTGGCTGCGATCTATCATTGTCAAGTGCAATTAAACGATTAATTTTAAAGTATTACATTGCTTCTCTATTAACTTTTATTAGAACGTAAATTACTTAGATTGTTTTAGTAAGATAAGGCTCACGCTTAGGCTAAAAATCTGAATCGCATTCCTAGGTTTTAATAGAAGCCTTTATCATGGTAACACACTGTACACTCGTAGGTATGTTGACAATTCAAAGTTGTCATAGTTATTTGTGTTAAAAGGGATCAAAATGATATTTTTCCGGCGAGGGCGTATCCCAAATGAACCGATGAATTTTAAAGTAGAATCCTGGTCCTAGTGAGGGATTCAAGGGTTAACGCCGAAGGTAAAAATAATTTTGATACCGTGTGTCACATACTGCTTTTCACGCCACCTATGTGAAAAATAATAGACATATTGAATATTCTATATTTTTGCGCATAAAATGGAATCGTAATTGATTATGTATGTGCTATTCATTGTTATATTTCATTGTTATTTTTTAGGCTGGCAGCAGAAAGTCCTTGAAGATGAAAGTGTCACTTTTGTAGGTAGGTACTTACTTTGATCCCTCCTAGCATAGCAAAATTGTACCAAGTAGATCCGACCTTACATTTAAATAGGACTATTTTTTGGGTGCGCCAAAGTATTTATAAAATTGCAACTTAGATTATTGGAACTCCGAAAATTTTTCTTATACAATTTAACTTCATAATGATCGGTATTTAGAATAATCTTTGTTCATAA
>JALPQI010021782.1:0-19160 GCA_025490895.1 Thaumatotibia leucotreta
TTTAGTTTTTGTTTTATTCTACCATTTTGTCGGCATGGCAAATATACCTATACCAAATTGTAAATTTCTAGTATTAACGGTCACTGAGCTAAGCTGCGTGCAGACAGACGGACATAACAAAACTATAAGGGTTCCTTGTTTACTGCAGAACCATAAAAAAAGTAGGTAGTTAGTTATTATGGGTGCGTTTGGGCGTGGGATTATACACTTTCATTAACCCTGGGAGAGTAGATGCACCTTTTCTACTTTTCACTTCAGCGATTCCTGTCTGACGCGTCCACGTCGCACCTTTTGCGCCGACTTCCTAATTTCCTCGTGTGTCAGGTACAGTCAAGGGCATAATAACATATGTACACAATTTCACTTCATGCCATTAAAATAAAGATGTAATCGAATGATAATTGTACACATATTTATGGGTGAATCAACGTTTTTCTGTCTGTTACTACCTTACTACCATGGTTACGGTCGCCTAAGTCACACTGGTTTTATGTATAATTATGATACTTAAACTATGCAAACAAGCATTTTTCTGGTATTAATAAACTCTTATCCTTGACGGGCCATCTACAAACATGGACTATATGCATGTTTGCATGAATTAAGTAGCATAATTTTGCATACAACCAGCGTGACTCAGGCGACCGTAACCATGGCAATAACAGACAGAAAAAAGTTGATTTACCCTTATGCACTTGGCTGTACACACGAAATGATTATTATAGTACGGTCAAATCGTACATTAAACTCGCAAAACATGTAGTAAAGCTGCATTTTTGGTATGTTATTTAGACACCATAGGGCAGTATAAAACCACATTTTGCAAGCAAAAAAAAGTTGTGCTAGCTGCGTTATACGTGAAAAACTGTGAATTTTACTGTCTATTTTTAGTTTCTGATTTTTATAAAAAAAACCTTACGTTTTTTGACAATATGTATCAGACAACGTTTAAAGATGAATGAATTTGTAACAAGATGAGATAACATGCATTACCGTAGGTCTTATAGTTTCAGAGATTCGAGACTTCAAATAGTACCCTGTTTTGTAAACTAGATAAAATGTTGAGTTTTGCTAACGTTCTTGGTTTAATATCGCCTTACCTAATTATGCTACGAATAACATGAAATAATTATCTTATAGCGCAATTAATATTCTTTCATTTAAGGGTAAAATCAGGTCAGTAAACTTTGTAATTGAAACTAAAAACGCGAAATTCAAAAAGCAGGAGGTCCGCTATCTAAGTTTTTCATACAAATGGCAAGTCGTGTTGCAAAGCTGCAATTTTAGTATATTATATAGGCCCTATAAGGACGTACAGAAATGCATATTACAAGAAAACCAATAAAAGAATTTAGGCATAGGACGAAAGAAACTGAAAAAAAATCGGACTTTTTTTAGTTTTTGACGTTTAACTAAAAAACTATAACTTTTTGATACTAATTGCTATAAAACTATGAAAGAATATTAAATTTGAAAGGATTTGAGCTACCTTGCATTATCCTGAATTATATAGATTTAGAGATACGACATTTCAAAATGTGCCCTTCATTAAGTTAAGAAAATAAATGCATGTTTTGAAGCCTTGTATACCCCCCCAACTATAAGACTTACAGTAATTGTTATCGGCTCAATTTGTTCCAAATTTAATGTAGTTATTATCTACAATTACTTTTTTTTCTTAGCGCGAACGTTTTGCCAATATTTAATGAATAGCTTTAACGTAACCTAAAATTTGTTTATGTTTTGATAAAAGGGCACTTTATGAAATGTCGTATCTCAAAATATATATAACTTACGGTGATACAACGTAGCTCAAATCCTTTCAAATTTAATGTTCTTTCTTAGTTTTATAGCAATCAGTATCAAAAAGATAATAGATTTTTAGTTAAACGTCAAAAACTAAAAAAAGTGCGGTTTTTTTTCGTTTTTTACGTCCTATGCCCAAATTATTTTTTTGTTTTTCTTGTAATATGCATTTTCGTATATCTATAAGGCCTTTATAATATACCAAAATTGCAGCTTTGCAACTCGACTTGCGATTTGTATGAAAAACTTAGATAACTGGCCTCCTGCCTTTGGAATTTCGGGTTTATACTTTCAACTACAAAGTTCACAGACCTAATTTTACCCTTAAATTAAAGAATATTAAGTTCGCTTTAAGGTCATTATTGCATGTTTTTCGTAGCATAATTAGGTGAGGCGATATTAAGTCGAAACCGTCAGCAAAACACAAAATTTTATCTAGTTTACAAAAAGGGGTACTTTTTAAAGTCTCGAATCTCTGAAACTTTAAGACCTACGGTAATGCATGTTAGCTCAACTTGTTGGAAATTTATTAGTCTTTAAACGTTTAACGAAAGGTTTTTTAAATAAAAATCAGAAACTAAAAAATGGCCGTAAATTTCGCAGTTTTTCACGTACTACCCAGCTAGCACAACTTTTTTTTGCTTGCAAAATATGGTTTTGTACTGTCCTATGGTGTCTAAACAACATACCAAAAATGCAGCGATACTACTTGATTTGCGAGTTTAGGGTAAAATTATGTACGATTTGACCGTACTATTAAGTGTCACTATATTTTTTTTCTACTCCCGTACTTTTACGAGTATCTGTCATTTACAGAGTCGTGAACTCACCTTTAAGCCCCTACCTTACAGATGTCAAGGTAAATCTATATTGTGTATTCCTATAAACTAATTCGGGTATACACGCAGTGCGTTTTTTGCATTTTAAGGCACCTCGTGCTTGTATACACGAGGTGCCTTAAAATGCAAAAACTTAATGAAATACATGGCTGCCAACCTAATTTAAAATGTCATTTCTGATGAACAGTAAACCATAGAGGAGGTTTCTCTTTTAATTTTGACATCTCCCGCCCGACCTTGATGATTAATAAAATTGTATTTGACTAAGAATATTATGGAATGTTACAATTTTATTTGAAAATAAGTGTGTGGTCGTAGAAAAAGCATTGTATGCAACATTGTTTAACTGAGTCAAAAAATGCTCGTTAGCAATTTTCGGCTTCGCCTCAAATTGTTACCCACGCCACTCACCTTTTTTGAACTCTCTTAAACAAGGGTTGCATAAAATACTATTATTAAACTCTAATTTTAGTATACTATCGCTGTAGAAAAAAGGTAGGTACCTGCTGATATAACTATTTAGCATAATTTATATCAGTAAACGAATAATTTTATATTTAAGTACCCATCGTCAATGACAGTCACCGTGTGTCACTTTTTTTTAAAGATTCTACTGATGTTTGGTAGACTATCCTTTGTATAAATTACAATACACTGTGGACTTATACTCGATATATTGACCTTCGGGGGCTGCCCCTTGCAGAGTAGGCACGCACTCACAGTCACCGATGATTACATTATTGTCAAACATATGATGTTGCAAAAAGAAATGTTGGAGTTTGGTTACATTGGCCTCTAAAACGTCCCTAACTTTTTTTTTGACAAGTTTGCGTAATAAAGTATGTTTAGAATGGACATTTCATTCTAAACACTTCTTAATTGGCCAATGGATCACCGTCTAAAGTTCCTATATCTTTATGCCAAACACTTACCATAAGTAAAGTTCTATCATAATTATCTGACTTGCTTCGAATAGATTAGAGTAACTAATAAAGACACTAAAACAGTGTGTTTCGTACTAATCTTGAAAACGAAGCAAGGAAGGCAATTAATATTACAGGGTAGCCTTTTTTATTTTCACTTAATTCTATTTAATTTTTAACGTTCTTTATTTTCAAAACTGTATGGGCCTAAGCCCTTGTGGCATTCTACCGAGGGTGCCCGCGGCATTTCCTCGCTGTATCGAAATGTAATGCATTGTGCGACGAGCATCAGATTTTTAACTAGCTAAAAAAATTGTAAAATTTCGTAGCTCCTTAATTATCAAATATTAACGTACTCTAAACTTACTCAACTTGATTGATCGGCATAAGGTGATCCGGACAATTTAATTTGGTACTGACTGACGTGGATTTCGTGAATATTAACTGTTATATTTTATAGTCTACTCAAGTATCATCAATATCATCATAGATAGAAGTATATTTAGTATACAGTCAAGTATATCTATATATAAGTACATATTTACCTACCTACAAATAACAATACAACTGAAACAATACAATTATAACACAAAATGAATATGTGCGTATTGACGTTTCTAAAATCATTTATGGATTTAGATGACTTTCATTTCCATTGCAATCTGCATTTCTGGGAACATTGTTTTGATTGGGAACCGCTTGTTGGTTGCATGGCGCCAACACAGGCGGGAGCGGGCGAGGTGGCGGAGGCGGGCGCGGGGGCGGAGGCGCGCGCGGGCGGGGCGGATGCTCGTTACCCGCAATTAGCGGCTCTGCACTCGCGGATAATCCGCATCGCGCGCGCCCGCCGCCCGCCCACACACCGCACACGATTGCACTACAGATTCAGCGAATAAATTCATTTGTACGCAAATTGTATCGGCGCTTGCAATTAAAACTTTGTTGGCGCTCGAGCTAAGATAAATAACACTAATACATTCTGCTTATTGCGGGAAGTTGCCGGATACAGAGGATATATTCATGTTGTTTCTAATTTGTTTGGGCATAATTGTTGCCTTTTCGACATTAACATAATCCCTTTATCCCATATCAAACATTTATTATTTGTTTCTTCCTTGTATATGGTAGGTATAAAGTTTGAATTTGAATGGATTTTCTTTAATCTCATTATTTCAAGAACGCATAGTTAAAACGGACATTTAACTTGGGATTCACTTTGTTCATTAAGTTGAGCTCTGCTCCTTAAGCGTTATTTACTAGAGTCTAGATAAAGCTTAACACCTCTTTAACTTACCAAGTGTTTAGTCTTACTATTTATTACCTTAATTTTGAAATTCACAGTTAAGACTTGTTTGGAAACGAAGTGCCTTATTCTGGCGCATATTAAATACGTCATTGATGTCGCCAAGTAAAGTGGTTAAATTATGTATTTTTTAGTGTTTCGATCAGCAGTTTACTTGGCAACTTGGAGACTGTTGTAAGCTTCTTGTTTTTCTTCTCTTATTTACTCTTGTTATTCTTCTTCTTGTTTATAGGTAAATATTGTAGTAGTTGACTTTTAGTTAGCAAATGTAGCAAGGTGTACATAGCACATAAATACGGTAACGTAGTGCTGTACAAATGGTGGCCCCGCGCTCCGCTGACGGCCAGATACGTTAGTCGGGATGTTCCGGTTCTTTGTGTGCACAGCCATTGTTCCACTCGCTAATGTTGTTAGTGCACTTTTTCAGCGACTACGCTAATTTAAATACCTCTCCTTCCTTTTGTGAAGAGACTCGTCTTCCGTTTTCCGCGAGTGGCGCTCCCTTTGCGTTTGAGACGTCCGCGTCCTCGCCGGGAGACTGCATTTAAATGAGACACTTAATCACCAGAGTTGGCCTCGCGTTTTGTAACAGCGTCCTTTTATTTAACAATTAATTACGTGGTTACCTATTAATTTACTAAAATAAATTCATTAATTTAATTCCTTACACTGATCGTTACTTTACTTCCCGTGTTTATAAAATGATCTACTTTATGTTTCTGTATATCTTAATTTGCATGGAATTTCTTAAGTGTTTGTTCCTGTCGGTGTTTTGTCCCCGTTTTAAAATTGAATCCAAAGTATTTCCTGCCTGTGAAATATGTCGTCGAGGCTGGCGCGCCTAGACCGCCGACACCCACTCCAATTGTGCAAATATGACTAGGGTAATAAACTCCCGACGAACTCGGATTTGCCTGTTAAAGTTGTGTACGTGCATCCCCCCCAGAACCCATCGCGCCTTCCTCTCATGTCTCGCGTACATACTAAGTTTTCGTCTTAGAATCGGCTACCCTCCTCATCCTCGTCTTATGTATGCATGTAAGTTGCTTTACCGAATTCACCTCTTTCTCGGTTTTCTTATTTGGCAACCCACACGTTTGTAAATGGGTGAAATACGTCGGTAAAATTGAATACGATTTCCAGTTTACTTACCACTTTTGACGTTTGTTTATTGATACCTTTGTAATAAATACACCGTTGGTACAGGGCGAATAATCAACACATAAAAATTATAATTCAGAGTCCGGGCGATCCTGTGTGGCCGGGGTATTGTAATGAATTTAATGAATATGTATTTTTTTATCTCCGGCCTTTGTCGCGTGGTACACGCCATCACATTTTACGTATTAATATCTATACTAAGCCGAGTGGATCATGCCGTCGACATGGCTCTCTCTAACACAGACCGTGATGCATGGCGAGGCTTTATAAAGCTCTTTTAATGAAATATTCGTGGCCGGGGTGAAATATATTCCACATTCAATCACAGGTGAAGTAACGGCACTGGCCAAGCCGGTTTGATGGATGATTCTCTAATCAAATCATTAATTCTGTCCATTTAACCATTGCACAAGCTGAACGTAACAACTTTTAGTTTTCACAATTTTACTCCGTTTTGATAAAAGATATAAAAAATTGCACTTTGATACTTATGCAATTATGCAAATGCAAAAACGTAGAAATTGCATAGATTTATAGAAAAGTGGCACTCGGTGACGGATGGAATTTACTACAATGATTTACTTAGGGCTGAGCGTACGGTGCATCTAGACATAATTCAAACAAAACAGATAATACTCATTATTTGGATATAATTTTATGATTTCGTAATTGACAGTGCTAGGACTTTTGTAAATCGTATCATATTCAAACATTTTATTTTGAAGGTTTGATGATTGCATAATACTTATGATGGCTCAAAGCTCGATCTAATTCTAAACGATATATAAAAAATAACGTTCTCATTATATGTAATTCTAATAATAATGGTACCTATTTTAATAATTAATTTTGATGTAACGTCAGTCAGAACTTTCGTCCAAGAAAAACGAACTTTATACATATAGCCCTACACCAATTGTTGAAAGTAACCAGTTGCTCTTTTGAAAACAATTACAACACCTTATTTAAGCATCAACTAAATAGTAACTGACTTGTAAACTTAGATCAGTAAAAAACACGATTGAAAAATTCTGAGAAAAATACTATGAACGCATTTTCTGGGACCATGAGTGTTTATCTATTATAGGTTAATAATGTAATGTCCCATTATGAAATGAACTTTGTAGCTAATCAATAAATTGTTAGTTGGTTGTTGGTTAGATAAGGCTGGACATATTATAAAAAATAGCTTATGATTAAAGCAACTAAATATATTCCCGCATCAGTCACAAACACTGAGATAATTACTCCATCGATTGATAAATACCTCAAAGCCATGGAAGATACGGAGGGGACCAAGGGATAAACGGTATGCTACTGACTAACGGGTCACGTAAATACCATAACTTTGTTGCTAACGTTATTACGTCAGACGTGAAAACAGTAACTGAGCAACGTGACCGCAATACCAACAATCAATCGGCCTGTGTTTTATTACTCGCAGAGCTATAGTTTTCTCCGGCATTGATTTTCTTAACGGCAACTACGGCAATTGATAATGTAATAACGAAGCTTAACTTAATTTGGAATGATATACTGTGATACCGAGCTAAGAAATGAAACACGTATTTGCGATATGAAGTTCGATGTTAGCTTTACTAATCTTTCTCTTTAATAAAATAACATAGCATAGCATTACTAATTTATATGGGATATAATAGAAAATATGGCTATGGTATGCGCTTGTTACGTCGTTTTTAGTGTTCCGTAGTAAACTAGGAATCCTTGTAATTTATCTTTGTCCGTCTGTCCTTGTTTGACTGTCCGCAGCATAGCTCAGTGGCCGTTAGTACTATATTTGCAATTTGGTATAGGTATACATATCAATCATGTCGACAAAGTGGTATAAAATAAAATATACAAAAAAAACTTGCCTACCTCCCCTACACGTGAAGTGGGGATGATCTTTTTATTCTAATGTAACCCTGTAGTGTGGGGTATCATTAAATAAGTTTCAAAAAATTACGGTACCTACCTAGACAACGTTTTTATCTACAGTCAACATTGTTGGAGACAACTGCTCCAGAACAAAAAAAACCGGCCAAGTGCGAGTCGGACTCGCGCGCGAAGGGTTCCGTACCATTATCAATTTATTATTAAAAAATACAGTTAAATCAACCTACCTCAAAAACTATAGGAGATAATTTAATCAAACCAAAAATCGTTGATAGAGTTTATTAAAGTGCATAACATATATTTTTTTAGAATTTTATATCGCGTAGTTTAAAAAATAGAGGGGGGGACACATTTTTCAGACTTTGAGAGCTGATATCTCGAAAACGATTTGCTTAAATAAAAATGAGATTTATAAATCTTCATATCATTTTCAAAGACCTTTCTATTGATATCCCACACGCTTATATACAACTAAAAACATATCCTTACCCAATTTCGGTAGCATTTATAGTTTCCGAGTAAATCGGCTGTGACAGACGGACATGACGAATCTATAAGGGTTCCGTTTTTGCCATTTTGGCTACGGAACCCTAAAAAATGCCCCCTCCCCCCCTCTAACTTATTAACAATTCCTTGGGTCCTAAAAATATGAAAAAAAAATCATGAATGTGGCCTCATAGAGAACTTTAAATCAAAACAATATCGAACATAACTAATCCGCCTAACCGTTTTTAAATAACTACAGAACCCTACACTGAGCATGGTCCGACATGCTCTTAGCTGTTTTTAGACACGGGTAATTTAAGAATTTTTATCGTATATACATGAAGGGAATGACTAACCTGAATTAAATTGTAAATAACCAAAGGCCGTACTTAATTCAACTTTACGGTATGAAAAAAATAGTCGTGTCTCGTGAGATGTAGGTATTTTTGTTGATGCTACTTAGATGGTAAAGAGAAAAAAAATGTTAATTAAACTGGGTTTAGTTAATAAAAAAAGCAGCTTTGCATTACTGTTTAATTCGAGTTTCTAATAATAGAAAAAATTTAGGTTTCCCTAGTTTCTCACAAATTGAGATGGGCTGATTATGTTCGAAATAGGTTTATTTTAAAGTATAGTCATATTTTCTATAATTCATTATTTTTAACCCACGGATCAAAAGTTAGAGAGGGGACACAATATGTTGTTTTCCTGGAGCGCTTATTTTCGAAAATATTGACTTTAGAAAGAAACTTTCTTTTGAGACTCTTATTTTATTTAACATCACACACACACACACCCGCACGCACACACACGCACACACACACAGACACACACATGCACACACACACACACACACACACACACACGCGCACACACCACACTATAGGATTACAGCAAAATAAAAAAAAATAAAAAAATCATCCCCACTTTACGAGTAAAAGAAGTACGTGAAAAAAAAACTGTTTTCCTATTTAGTCTGCCACTTTGTCGGCGTTATATGTACTGACCTATGCTGTGGACAGACAAACGGACATGACGAAACTATAAGCGTGTTTACTGCGAAACCCAAAAAGGTACTAGATTATCTTTCAAATCTACTATTAAATTTGTTTCGAGTGCCTAACTAGGAATAGGGCGAATAATAATATATTGTTCGTAAAACTATTATGTCACGCGATGCTGGGATTTGGTCCCGCACCTTCAGACGCCTTTTTGTAATCCTTGTAATAAGGGTCAGGCTATGAAAAGACTTACAATAGCTCTTGGCATGCAGAGCGGAGCATGACGCGGGCGTTATTTTACCATCAGTCAAGATGACAGTTGTATTTTTCGCGCCCAACGGCCGACGCTCAGGCGCCTCACTGTCGTTTATCATCGACTCTACCACCAGCGCCCAAGTATTTTATTCCTTTCGCGTTTAGAATGTAAGGAAACCAGTTTTAGTATAATGTTTGATAATACATGGTTTTGACTTATCTCGAGGTCACGCTTACACTGGCTCTCCCGAAGTTATGCGCTTCGTAAGTGTTCTGAATTGTTATTTGCCAGGACCCTGGATATTTATGAATAGAGGATAGAATAAATAAAGTCATTAATTTGAGTGCTCCTTCTTGCCTTGCTCATAATTAAAAAACTTCAAGTTTATAGTTCATGATTAGTGGTTCTTGCTCATATATACGGTTTGTAGAGAAAAACAATTTCGCATAATAGCGACTGCGGAGTTACTAATAGGCTGTTCGAGACACCGAGGCTTTTTAATAATGGCTCCAAAGAGACACCGACCTGGATTGTTTATCAACTTGAATCCAATTTGGCCATAGAATATTTACCTGTTTATATACTATAGGTTAAAAGATATTGAAATATTCGTTTCATATCCAGTCATGACACTCTTTAAATTACGAATTAGAAAACTAGATACATAAATTTGGACGATCTAGTTAAATATTTGCGACGGATGGGCTACTTTGTAGGAGATTGGTTTGCAGGCCGTATCCGTATACTCATAGCATTAGAGGAGCATGCAGTCGGCAGGCGTCAGCAGTACGTGTGTCCGTACAGCGCACTCGGCGCGCCACGTTTATTATCGAGTGATTGCCTGCCTGCGTGACGCGACTTGCCAACTATCTTCTCAAGCGGCAGGAAACTTGGCTCGAGATTAGCTACGTAGTTTTATTTTATCGCAAAGAGAATGGATGGGGACGTACATGATATACGTATGTCAAACTAAACAATTCTCTTTGACTACTTCTGAGTGGCTTACGACGTTTATTGCCTCTATGGGCCAGTATGAAACTAATGACTTGATACGTATTTTTTATCAACGATACTCCCTACATACAAGTTGTACTTTCTGCACTTTTAAGAACATTAGGAAGCTGCAGACCATTAATACTTATTAAATAATGTTTAATGAGTGTGTAAAAGTTAGGCGAACATTTCAACTTTATCTCGTGAAAGTACGAGTACAAAATATTGTGATATGTAGCTTTTGCTTCGCAGACACCAGCATTCATAGCTCTCGTCGACACTTTGACAGTTAGTAGGGGCAAGTCTGAAATATCGGCGTGCGCGGCTTAATCGCTCAGCGTGCGATATTGGCGTTACATCATGTTGTCAGCGGAGAGAAAAATTGCCGCCCTTTCCCTCACCCCGCATCCTTCAACCCGCGCACCCCCGCGCCTCGCTCGCCGATGTCGACAGCGCGTTTATATTACTTGGAGATTTATTGTAGTTTTACGAACGCACATTTATCTGTATTTCATAGGAAAGTATTAAGTATTGCGGCGGTTCGTGACTTCGTAATTGGCCTTCATATCTCATGACAGTATAATGTAATATACGTTAGAACGTTCTTAACAAAACGTAGATCACATTGTACTTTCGTATTTATATGGATGGACACTACGAGTTTAGAAAGTACGGAATTGAAATAACGGGCATAATGCGCGCAGCCGTCAGCGCCCGACCGGGCCCCTGTTTCCAGAGTCTGTAATGTAATTACACAGTTCGTTACTTTCCGAAAGAAAGAAAATGAGAGGAAAATACTAGCGCGATGGGTGGCCGCAGGGCGTGACCCACCAACTCTGTAAAATTCTTGTACAAAAAATATCAGGAATATAATATTTGTTTAAAATGAACACGCTGTTTCTGGATAAAAATACTACGCTACATTGTGAAATAAACGAATGGGACGTAGAGGCGAAGGCATATTCATTATATTTAAATAACTTAGCGGATTTCACAAGGTCAATCTTCTTCGTAAAATTTTAATAAATACAAAACTTTTTAAGTACCCCCTTTATAGAATCTTTATAAAATTTGAAAAATCCTCTTATCTCGTTCCTCTTAGGAAAACTGAAACGTAGTAAGTCTGAAAGCCCACACACAGTTACTACATTTTTATTTTGCTCTACGGTAGGTACAAGATGCAAGCCTTTTTAGTGTTGACGATTTTAAGCCACGCTGACAAAGTCGTAGGTATTTGTAACACAGGGTGGAGGCATCAGTATTTGGTAATTTTAGCTGACCGGCGGACGGATCATGGATGATTCGATCTTAGTACTAAGAGCGTTTGGCTGCAATTTGACTGTGAAAAACAAATGCAAATAAAAATAATAAGTGTCCCAAAAGAAAGTTTTTAAAGTCAATAGTTTCCATAATAAACGCTCCAAAATAAAAAAACATCCCTCTCTAGCTTTTGATCCGTATAAAAAATATGGAAAAAAATGATGAATTATTTTATTAGGCTTTTAGAATACTTTGATTAAAGGAGAACTATTTCGAACATCATCAGCCCAGCCGTTTTTGAATAATTACGGAACCCTAAACCGAGCATGGCCCGACATGCTTTTGGACGATTGTTATTTTAAATGTGTGTACATCTTTTGGATACTTGTTCATTACTAGTGCCGACATTGTGAGTTTTCCAAACCTCACTTGTTTGCAACATGGTTTAAACATTAACTCTTCACTTAACGCGATGCCATATGGATTAAATAATTATGTTCAGAGATGTTCTAGCTTCCTCTTACACGTAACCGAAGATGTAATTAAGAACCGCTCGTTAGCGATACCACAGCCATGTGCCTCTATATCTGCACCCATGAATACGTACATTAGGGTGCTTCTTATTTTTGCAATTTTGTAGGATGTTCGAACCAATAAAGGAGCTCTTTGCTCTGCCGATTGCAATGTTTTATGGGGCACCCTCTCAGATAAGTAATTTAAAAGGTATTTTACTTACACAATGCCTAAGAAGTCAACAACAACTTTCATTGAAAAAGTTAAAATCACCAGTACGTAGGTAATATCTATTTGGTATTCTTTATTATTACCCAAGTTCTAGTTTCACGATCCAGACAAAGTTCCCAATCTTCATCCACTTCCATGAGTTAGTATTGCTTAGCTTGCTGACATACTCTCAACCGGTTCAAATCTAATTTCAAAGTTAAGACTGTAGGCTTCTCTGCCGAGTTTCTATTTTCTTTTTCATTTTCCTCCATTAGGCACACGGGAAGTTTGCTGATGAACGAAAATCTAGGTAATCCTTTCTAGTGTTTCGTAAAAATATACCCAAATATAGTATTATATATTACACACAGGTTTCTTACGTTCTGACTTTTTTAAATTTTGATAAAAACAGTAATATAGTTTCCAAAGATCCTGGAAATTAGCCACCTAAGCTCATATTGCATTTCACCGCTAACAATACATACGGCGCCAGGAATGTTGACTTACTATACAAACTCCAAACAAAGCGTAAATTTTAGACGATTATGCTCTCATCCGAGCCGGAACGTGCACGTAGTAATTCTGAGTTAGTACTAAAGCATAAATTTCGGCTGAATTCGAATCGAATGAGAATTCCAGATATCGATTGCACCGATTGAATGGTGTCGAGCACAAGAGGCGTGGGATGTTTAGATATAGGTATCTGTAGAGGAGTAGGTAATTGTAGTAGTAGATTGTCGTGGTCGATTGTTCGGCATGGTCCACGTGGCACAAGATTGCGGAGGCGGTGTTTGCTCTTTGGCGAAGCCCGCAGCGGGCTTCCGGTTCAGCGAGCCGTGCAGCGGCCGCGCGGCCTCTCGGGTCGCGTCTCCGGCCAAATTGAAATATCCCTGAGTCCCTGCTGCCATGACCTCCGACTAGTACACACTCGTGCTTTTCCATATTCGCTTACATCAATACAATACAACCTTTATAAGGTTAATTTGAGTTTTTATCTTGCTTAATTAAGTTATTCAGTATATTATTAATCAACTGCTGAACTTGAATAGGTAAAGTAGCTAATTATCGTTTTTATTTTTGAAACCAGTTAAGCAGGAGAGTAGTTGAAATGATGAGTGGTTTATTTTACAACCTTGGTACATGCGAATACGCAAAGCACTAACAGCATAAATTTTGCAGAACATAGTGATTAAATCCAACTAATCTACTTAACCTAACCTATATCTAAGATTGGCCCTTGTGGCATTGTACCGAGAATGCTGGCGGCATTTCCTTGCTGTATCGCAATACTGATGCGTTGTACGAGGAAGTCGCCAGCTCTTCGGTCTTTAGTTACATCAACCAGACGTTTCGCGATCTCAGCAAACAATTTGCGTGCGCTGGGGCCCCATCAAGAACCTAAAGTTTCTGAGTTTCCTAACATAGTTATTTGATATGATAATTTTTCCCATTAGGAAAACAAACAAAAATTAAGTCGCATATAGTCATCTAGCAACTATGAAAATATGCAACTATAGTGTTCGCGATTCGTATTCAATCGTGACACCCAATGTCAGTTTTTGACCCATAATGCTTTGAATTGAACTGGCAGGTTTCACCGTTTCAGAATCGAATTCATGGCGGCCAAGCACTTTGCTATATAATATGTATATATACTTATATGTATAGGTAACCTAAAAAATCTCCATAGGTTGACGCCACAAAATGAACAGTGGAATACCCAACCCAGTCATACTTTACGTATCGTCTACGTATAATCAGTATATGTATGAGATTACTGGTTATAATTTTGTTATGAAATAAAGCAACTTAATGTAATTATGTAATAATAAAATACTAACCCAATTTTCCAATGCATTATTTGACTTGTGCAACTGTGTAGTCACGAAATAGGCATGGGAAAATAATTTTTAGAGGTATTAGGTATTTTGTTGCCTAACTAAGCACAACCTGATTTCAACATTCATAGACAAATGCCCTTAACTCTAATCTGCTAGCCTGCTAGAGCGTCGAGTATCCGCACTCTTGCATCATTAAATTTTCATTGCATAGGTGCTTCGATTATGAATTTATGAAGGTCCGCGCTGTGGGCCTGTGTCATCCTAAAAATTATATGTATTGGCATAGTTCTCGAACGATTCAATTTCCGCGCGTAGACAGGACTGGATTTACGTGCGCACATTTACATACCGACGAAATTATTTTCAAACGTACCTTCTCAAGCGATTTATTTCGTGACTCACACTTTAAGGTTTGTTTCAATTTGAGACGACATTATCGCCTCCTATATCATTTATAAATTTCTAAATTATAGGAGAATATGAACTATGAAACATAAGTGCTTTTATTTAACTCTATTTAATTTATCATTTACTTTACCCGCGACTTCGTGTGTGTGGAATAACTTAGTAATTAGGTTGCATATTTTTTTGTTACATCCTTCAAACGGGTTTTCATCTGAATTAATTCACCTATTTCAAAGTGAAAAGGCATACAATAGTTATTTATGTGGCTGGCGCATAATAAGAGGCATTAAACATGAGTGTGGTTTTATGAAACGAGCCGTAGGCGAGTTTCATAATAAGATCACACGAGTGTTTAATGCCTAATTATGTACAGTCACATACATAACTTTATCTACATCCATATCATTAGTTTAGAATGACAATTTACCTTTATTTTCATTGATATCCACTAAGTAATTACCTCTAAATATAAAAATTCAAATCAGTTGAAATCACTCAATTTGAGTAAGGATATCCTACAATTTATTGAAAAAAAAAACAACAAAAAGAAGTTGACTTCATAATGTTAAAATTAATATCATGACGACGATAGTTTAATGTCAACATTATGATGCACTGTACTCTGCCTGTACTTTAATGTTAACATTATGATACAGCCACAGACACCGGTCTCTTAATATAGGTCATTACATTACCGCTTCTGAATACATAATAGGGAAATTATGAAATGGATGTAGATAAAAGCACTTTTATATGTATAACATATATTTTATATCTTTAAAGAGCAAGTCGGAAACGACTAACGATTTCAAATTAATTTGCTATGGAATAGGTTTTCGGCGGTGAACATCAAATAGCTTATGACCTTATCTGGCAAAACGCTGGTTGCGGGGCTTGGTTGCCTACAGTGGTCGCCTACGGCTAGAAGTCAATTTTGACAGCTGTCAGTTCCATACATTATCAGTTTCCATTCCAATGTCAATTTTTGACGCATATAAATACCTAATGTATTGAAATAACAGGTGTCAGGATTAGTGATGGGTCGTCAAGATTGACTTCATGGCGACAGAGCATTGTAGGTAATTAATTAAGGAGAATTCAATGTCGGCTCTGAACTTTTGAAGGTAAACGGCGAGTTTATCAGCCTATCACAGTAGTCGACTACAATATGTAATTAAATTACAAAATGTTACCTGTACGGGGGCAGATTACCTATAAGTAGGTAAAAACTTTAGTCAGCTCAACAACATCTCTCAGGAGTAAAAAGTTCTGAAAATGTATCTTTTTGATGGTACAAGTAACAACCACAATCCCGTGACAACTAGTCTTTCGCAGTTGATTTTTTCTATGCTTACGCACATCTGTTACGACATTGTGGGATTATCCGTATTGTAAAAAAGTAATACCAACATCAATTTGTTTAATTATAAAACAAATTCATGTTTTCTAATCATGAATTGATTACAACGGAGAGTTGTCGAGTTTGCGGACAACACACGTCTTTGAGTGGCTTAAGGCTGTAGTATCTTCGAAACATTAAGTACAGATGTCGCTAGTGATTAGCTTCACAATACCATTGACTAAATTCGCTGTGATCGACGGAAGGTCGTCTGGTGTAATTGGAAGCACGTTAGACCGGCAATCCAGAGGAAGCGGGTTCGTATCCCGTGACAACCAGAGTCTTTCGCAGTTGAGTTTTTCTATGGTAAGCACATCTGTTACGACATTGTGGTAAAGTAAGTTTAGGTTTAAAAGGAAATTTTAAAAATCCCTAAAAGCATGTCGGCATAAAAGCATCCCCAAAAACGGCTGGGCCAATTGTGTTCGGAATAGTTTTATATGAAAATATTCTATCGCCCACTAATCATGATTATTCCATATTTTTAGACCTATGGATCAAAATTTAGAGGGAGAAGGATTGACAATGAAAAAGCTTTCTTTTGGGACGCTTATTCTATTTAAAATACCTATTTAACGTTACCCCACACTATAGGGTTAGGAGTAGGAGAGGTAGCCGAAAAAATATCTAGTACTAACGACCAAGGAGCTATGCTGCCGATGCGGATAGACGGACATGGCGAAACTTTAATATAAGGATTATTACTTTACTACCCACTCATTTGCTTTTTGCAAATTTTGGTTGAGCTTTATTCCTATGTAAAATAAGAGCGACAGCTGGTAACCACAGTTACCAAAAGCAATTGAGTGGTTATAGAACCCTAAAAAGGATGGTTAATACGTAAATATCCAGAGATCGATCCGAACGAGTTATTATATGTTTTATAAATTACTTCGCGAATCCTTCATATTTTGCAATGAAACCAATTGTAGCGTTTCATATAAATATCTAATAAAAAATTTTCCATAAGTATATCAATTTGAACTAATGTTGTCTTTTGTCGTTTGTAGAATCTTTTTCAAAGACCCGAGTAATGAATTACTTTTGATGTGAAGTGTGCCAAAGACAAACCCGCAATAAAAAGGTCTGATCTGACGCGTGCACACAATGTTGAAATCGATAACCTTTGTAGAGGTGGTTTCCTTACGAAGCCCCTTCGCAGGTAATCCTGCCCACTTGGAGTTATTGCCGCCGAGGGAAGGAAAGATTACCTCGCCGGGAGATAAGGAGGTCGACGGGGCTTCGAGTGCGATTGTCCCCGAGTCAGGCGTCGAATTGTGTCAAGTGAAGCGGCAAATTGAACGGCCGAGCCTTCTACGCTATGCTCACTAATCGTCACATAAACTGTCGCCGCCCAAACGTTTACTTACGCAATACGGTTTTTCCCATCTGAACCACTGATAATTAACATTAAAACAGCTAGTCCATATTGTATCTACCAGTTGGCTGGTAACCTATTTATAAGTAAGACTTCGTGAAGAAATAAATTATTGCACGTCTATTGTCTAACCTATATCATAAATTATACCGTGACAATTGTACTTAACTTGTTAACCTACCGCTAAATAGCAGTGTTTATACTGCTGTGTTTCGGTTTGGGGGTAAGATAGCCGATGTAATTACTGATATAGATAGAGGCAATCTATCTAAGTCTTCAGGGTAGGCAGCGCATAGGCGATTTTTTGGTCACTATGTCCATGGTCCTCAATTCCTGCTTTCCATCAGGTGGGCTGAGAGCTCAGATGTCTACCTTCGTCACATAAAAAAATACATCAGAATTCAGACAAGAACTACTTAACACCCCAAAGTCATGACAGTTGGGAATAACTGCAGTTGAAAACTATTACGAAAATTTGAGACTATGAGGTTAACGATCCAAATAGTGATTAAAGCGTATAATTCCCTGGCACTTTTATAGTCTGCAGCGAGTTTAATTTATGTTCTAGTGATTTATTATGATTAAACAAAATAACCATTTATGTAAATTATGTTACGAGCAGCGGTTACGGTCAGCCAAAATGCAGTAATCTGCGGAACAGCGTGGTTGTATGCAGAATAATGTAGCGGTGGAATAAACCATACCAGTATTTAATAACTAATGTGATATATTACGTCAACTAAACAATGCGTTAAACGTTTATATAAACTTATAAAACTCATTTCGATTTAAAAGGTTATAGCCGTGCAATTTCATGATATCACGCCCGCTGCAGATCGTAAAAAAATTATATAACACACCAGCATATAGCAAAACTCGCCGCAATGCCGCGAGTAGGATTAATTCAGTTAATGAACGCTGAAATTCATATCGGCAACGTGGAGCCGTGAGCTACAAAATTGTGAGTGACGCTAATGATAGCACGCTCAGCAGTTGTACGGGCTGAGCGTCTTTCCAATTACGCTCGCTGACCGAGCAGGCGGCGGCGGCCGGCAGCGGAGTCACGCTGCGTTTCGCTCGTTACCGTCACGTGCCGCCAACATCTGGATCTACCCGCCCGTGACAACTTCTTGCTTCCAACTCTAACAATTATCTCATATTTCTTTCCAATCGTTTTCTGCAAGCTGGAACACGTCTGTAGAAGTCATCTGCAGCAGGCTATTTGACTTATAAGAACCTGATCGGTGGATAGTGATGCCCGCATAGTTTTTTTTATCCATAATACATTAGGTAGGTAGGTATAGAGAAGTGAAGTAGTCACGTGATAAATCGTACATATCATAAGATTCATAAGATGGGAGAAATAGTAAAGAATTATATAAAATAACGTGAAATTGCGACCTTATCAAAAACGATGTAGAAATTTTACCTAGATCGGAATATCCTAAAGAACATAAGTTTTGAAGCGTTTCCCTAGGTTTAAGGATCCT